>PVIR01001053.1:8311-68813 GCA_004026965.1 Petromus typicus | reverse complement strand
AACTGGAGGGCTCTTCAACAAGTTGACACAAGAGTGGAATTAGATTCAGACTAGAAAACTGAGTTGACTGTGACTTGGAGTGGAAGGACAATTCTAAATGTAATTCTAAATATATTTGGGAACTGTAGCAAGATGACTCAGGTCACACCCAATCATATGTAACAAGAAGGTCAAGTTCCAGACTCTGCACCACTAAAAGTAATATTGGCCCGAGGAATAAAGTTTACCCCATCAGTAGCTGTAGAAACTAAAGAATAATAAAGAACTATATATTTAGGGCCAGGGAGTTAGCTCAGTGGTTCCGGCACTTGTCTTGCAAGCGCAAGGACCTGGGTTCGATCCCCGGTAACCACATAACAATACTGGGCGTGGAGACTCACCCCAGTAGCAGTCTGTACCACATACCACAGTGCCAACTGTGGTGCCTCACACCTGTAATCCCAGCACTCGGAAGGCAGAGGCAGGAGGATTGCTGTGATGTGAGTTCAAGGCTGAGCTCAGGGCCAGCCTGAACCACAAAGCGAGACCCTGTCTCAAAAAAAAAACAAAAAAACAAAACAAAAAAAAGAACTATATATTTAAATGATGGTGTTTTAAGAAACAAATAGGTATTAATTTTTGTGGTGATAATATGAATAAGACTTAAAAGTACTTGAATCACTTGTTCGGGTTTTAATTTAAAAATGTTGGAGAGATTGTTATTACCCATAGTTGAATTCTTTAGCTAAAAGGCTAGACCAGATAGAAACATACATAATAAATATTCAATATAACAAATAGATATAAATCAAGTTATGGCACCAAAAACACAAGCAATGCTTGTCAGAAAAAAGGACTCAATTATAATTGCAAGAAAAAAATTCTGATTCAGTATTGCACCTATGCAGTGCTTTTCCTTAATTAAAGTTTCCTAAATTAAAGTTCTTCTGCAGTTTGATGGGATTCCTGAGGAAAATATCCTTCTGAAAGACTCAGAAAGAGACCAGGGTACTACAAGCAAGAGATCGTACCTCTATCACCCAGTATATGACTGGTTAATAAGTAACCAGGAATTATCAAACAAAAATATTTTATTTTGAAATGGAGGTCACTAGGATTATTTTTGCCTAGTCTCTCACATTTACATAATGGTGGCACAGAACGGGTGATTTAAAAAGACTTTCTGAAAGAATAAAGGAATGCCTGTTAACAGTTCACCATGGAGCATGCTCTAACATATCAGTTAAAATGAAAATGAAAGAAAGGAATGTTTACAGTTCTAGAGGTAGGAAACCCGACATAGTGTACATCTTGCTAAACAAAGAAGTAGAGTAGGAAGATAGCAAGTTTGAGCCCAGTCTGGGCAACCTACTGACTTAGCAAGATCTTGTCTCAAACTAAAAAATAAAATAGGGATAAGGAGACAGTTCAGTACACAGGCCAGGAATTTTAATACCAATAAATCTTTGCCCAGAAGGCTATTGACGGATAAAGTGCATCAGCACAAAGACATTGAGTAGGCAAAGCAGATTTGTTTGAAAAACAAGTGATAGTGGATTTCTTGAGCATAGTATTCCATTATGGCTTCCCCTGAAATAGTCACTTCACTTTTGGAGGACCAGAGTTGGGACTCTGAATTAATTATGGTAATTTTGAAGTATTTATGCAAGAGAAAGACTGTGTATGAATAAGTAAGTGTCTCTTAGTAACATTTTCTGATGAATAAATCAGTTTAAAATTGGAAATCTGTGTCCTCTGGTAATTTCCTCCAAGTCTACTTTCTTGTGAAGTCCCTTTTCAAAATTAACACACCTAGAAGATATTCATTAAACATTTGTTGAAGGATGAATTGTGATGTGACAATGAGACACTGAGATAATACTTTAAGTTTGTTATTACTATAAGGTAGTAACCAGCATGCATTTTTCATAAAATGTTTTTGCACTGATTACAGGGCTGTAATGACATTTAATGCTTGGGTACAAGTTACAATGATCTAGGCCTGCTGTGAGCTAGGGTTGTGCTTTGCATATCCAAAAGTGTCATCTCGGTTTATAAAAAAGGTATTAAGCACAGTCTGTATACAGAAGGTGTGCCAAACCGTGCAACTAGGGACAGTCCATGAGAGAGACAATGAAATTAGTGAGAAGGGCAATGTCCTGATAGCTGAGAATATCAAATTATTAATAATGAGGACATAATTAAAGGTAATAAAATCATGGGATGACAATATTGTACTAACAAAAAAAATGTTGGGATACTAACATAAGGAATATTAGATCAGTATTTCAGAGTGAGAAATCACTTGTATAGCTCATCTTTACCTAGGAAACATCAATGAAAATATCAAGCAGTGTCACGAGAAATTAAATGATAAGTTCATGTAGAGGAGTTCCATAGGAAACATAGCCTTTTGGTATTTCAGTCCTAATACCTTTAAATCAAAATCAGAATATAGCCCATTTCTCCATGACTAGGCTTAAATATAACATTAAATACCTTTTGGAAGCCCTATATATGGCGAAGTTGTAAAATTTGCATGTGTTACCTGATTAAAAAGTTATCAAGGTGATAACACATATACCATGTTCTCATTTTATATAAGGACAGAACTGAGGCCAGAATAGATTAAGTATCTGCTGTGAAGTCACACAGCTAACAAAGGGGAAACTGCAGGTAGAATGTAAACTCTGAATTCCTCTCTCTAAATTCTTCTGTTAACATTATCTTTCCCAGTGCATTGGAATATAAAAACAAATAAGTATTGGACTTTAAGACAAACTTTATATCTGTCCCTTAAATCTGAGTATTAAAATCCTTGATTTCTGATGATACACTATACTTTCATTAAAGATTTGTGTAGTCATACTAGAAATTAAGGATGAGAAATGCAGTTTGAACTCTGTATTTTGGAAAATTTGAGCATATACAAAAGCAGACGGTATAATGAAATTGTCACGTGTGTGTAATCTACCTTAACAATTATCTCTTAGCTAATCTTACCAACTTCCTACTTAATCTCCCCTTTCCTGACAGAAAAATTTGAAGTAAATTAGAAGACTAAACTAATATATCAGTATGTCTTTAAATGTAACTAAATGTTCTTACTGCACCTAAGGAATTCATAATAATCCTTTACCATCACTGCTGAATTCATGTTCTAATTCTGAATAGGGCTAGAGATGCCACACTTTTTAACAATTTCCTTTGAATAAGAATCATTTAAGTTTTACTAAATTATTGAAAACACAAGCTAACTAAATCTAGAGTGATTAAAGTTACACCAAAATCTACCCAAAAATGGAGGGGGAAAGCGCACTGTTGTGAGGATACGAGAATAAGATCATTGTTTTATATAATTGTGTTAAACGGACCCAATTTAATGTGCAGGAAAGCATTTTAATACTGATGAGTTTAGGACTAAAATTCAGTGGCTTAGTGCATAGCAATGTTCAAACGCCACAGTGAGCCCAGTTTTTATTTATATCCATACATCCGAGTGATCCTGGGGAAAGTGCTACACAGAGGAAGTAAGACCAAGTCCACCCCGTCACGGCATGAAAGTATACTCTGAGTCATGACGGGCACTGGACATGGGACACAATAGGATAATCTGTACAGGAGAAAAGCAGTGAGGCCTGCAGTCAGGAGGCCAAAGATCCAGCCAAGGCCCCAGCCAGAACGTGGGTTTGCAGAAACCTGTTGAATTCCAGGATCTTTATCGGTATAAAAAGGAGGGGCCAAGTTACCCTTTGAAGTCCCTTCCATTCCTGGGAGTCAGCAGTTGCAAATGTTGATGGAACTTCAGAGGCATCATTTAATTATCAAACTAAATGCCAACATACTTTCTGTGCCACATAATTGGTTGAGAACAAAATTCCAAAGTTGTAACTGATTTCTCATTAGATTCTGTCTACTGATAGGACTCTGTAGATGTGTAATTTGCTTCTGCACAGAACATTTGAGATGGAAGTATGCAAGCATAGACCTAGTCACTGACAATCATCAGTGACTGTACCACATTTTGTATCACACGGGGATGCACTAACACCCCTTGGAGGTTGCTGAGATTTACAAAATAAAAATACAGCATACTCAGTTTGAATTTCAGATAAATAGTGAATAATTCCATCACAAACTTTACGTATTGGTATTTTATAGTAATAACATCTGTTATTTAGGTAGAGTTTAAATTTACCTGGATGCCCTGTATTTTATCTAATTTTCATGTTCATGCACATTTGCACACGCACATATATACACACATGTACACACATACACTCACATTCACACCAGAATAACTCCAAGGCCAAAGCTTTTAGTTTGACATCAGTTAAGAAAATGTGACTCACTGAGGTCTGATACTTAGGAGAATGCAGAAACAATCTTGAAAGGTATAGATCATTCACAATTTTTGTAAGATATATAATCCTTATTTAGTCATTTACCCAGAATTTGAAATTCACACCGGCAATGTCATGTTACTTAGCTTACTAGTACAATTCTTAGAAGTTTTTCCAAAGAGAAATTAAATGGTTTCATTTAGATGACTAGTTCTCATGTGGGTGTTATTCTGACATTTTTTAATATCCTCCTCAAAAGATGATGATTAAATTTTATTTGATAAAAATTTGAGCCTCAGAGATTATGCTATTTTGTCAAATCCACAAAGATATAAAATAGCAGAACTAAAACTGAAGAAAGGTCCACTGACTCCCTGTTCATCTCAGGACATGACCACCAGCTCCCACGTGATAAGCTAGTAAATAAGTCATATATTAATGGTTGTGGATTAGTGAATGCTAAATCTATGCCAGTTGAGTACAATGCACTTTATACAATATGATTTCATTATTACAATGAGATGTTAATTATCATTTTACCCACGGTGGGCCACAGTGAGGCTCTGAGAAGTATGAAACTTGCCCACAGAATAACAGCAGATAATTCATAGAGCTATGGTAAACATAAGTCCATTTGTCTCCCCCCCAAAACAAATTGCTTTATCACTGTGATGGATATATTATGTAATTTAGTTACCACTTTTGAGACAATAGTCATTGCAATAAGTTGGAAAGGAAATAAGATGAAGTGACCATTATGTGCAGCCCTATTTTTATGTATTATTTCCTTTAACCCTTCAACAACTAGAAGCGAAGGTAGTTATTACACAAAAGCTGTGAAGCACATGTTGTGTGCCAGGTCCACATTCTAAACGTATAAAAATGAGCAAGTAGTACAGAACTTTCTGCTCTTTGTGATGCTTACATTACACTGAGGGAAAGGAGTGAGGTCCAATAAGTAGAAAGCACAGTATGCTAGAGATTGTTAAGTGCTAAGCAGAAAATGAGGCAGAAGGAGACATGTGTTGCAAGGTTCAGAGTCAAGGGCCTGAGATTTAGCTCAGTGGTTCCGGCACCTGTCTTGCAAGCGCAAGAGCCTAGGTTCGATACTCCAGTAACCACATACAATACCAGACAGGGAGATTCACGCCCAGCAGCAATCAGTACCACGTACCACAGTGCCGGGCATGGTGGCTCACACCTATAATCCCAGCACTACTCGGGAGGCAGAGGCACGAGGATTGCCTGAGTTTGAGGCTGAGCTCAGGGCCATCCTGAACTACAAAGCGAGACCCTGTCTCAAAAAAAAAAAAAAAACAGGACAGAATCAAGAAGGTGTTGCTGGAGTAACTAGAAATGTCTTTACTGAGAAAGTAGTTTCTGAGTCAGAGTTGACATAAATGAGGGAGCGAGACCTGTGAAAATCCATACACCACTCTAAGCAAAGGAATACGCAAGCACAATGGCTCAAACATACCTGTGGCAGCAAAGAGCCAGCAGGGTGATATATTTAGAGAAAAATGAGCAGAAGATAGAACGTAAAGATCCAGGCAAGGGAGGACATGGGAGTAGAAGGGGCTGAGAATAGTGCAGGACAAGAATCACACCATTTGCCTCGCATAATCAGTCAAGATATTGCCTTTACCCCAGTGAAATGGGGAACTTTGACACACTCTTGAGCAGTAGAAGAGCATACACATTTCCATTTTATTATGTGTACTCTGCTGGTTCACAAACAGACCAAAGAAGAGAGGAAAGACAGAATCAGGACAGGCAGCTAAGAATCCTTTGCAGTTACCAGGGTGGTAATGATCACCAGGGCCAGGATAGGAGCCTGCAGGTGACACAAAGTAGCACAATTCTTGAGACTGTCTTACTATGGGCAAATATGATTTGTTATAGAGCAGATCCAAGAAATCTGAGCATTTAATCTTCAGTTTACTGATGAAAAACAGAAGTTTGAGACTCTTCCATAAAGAACCCGTTAACAGAAAAACATCAGACCTGGCAGGGGAATTCAAACCCAGAGCTGCTTAACTCTAAAACGTGTCTTGTTTTCATCACATTTTCATTATTTCTTAAGCACTTTTAAGGAAAACAATGTAAATTCTCTTTAAACACACAGCCAAACTTCAACCAATTTCCATTTAAGAAGACCACAATTTTCAGAGGGTTATGTTTCCAAGTAAGGAAGGCAGTCATTTAAAATTTTGGAAGGCCTCTTTCTTCTTCCACAGGAACACTCTTAAAACTAGGTATTACTGAGCTAGGGATTTAGCTCTGTGGTTCCAGCATCTGCCTGGCAAGCACAAGGTCCCAGGTTTGATCCTCGGTACCACATGCCACAATGCTGGCCACGGTGGCTCATGCCTGTAATCCCGGCACTTGGGAGGCAGAGTCAGGAGGATTGCTGTGAGTTCAAGGCTAAGCTCAGGGACAGCCTGAGCTACAAAGACAGACCCTGTCTCAAAAAAAAATGGGTGTTACTTCCCAGGTCAATCCACAGATTTTGTGTAACACATATTCTAGCTGAATAACTATAGGTATTTTAAATTAAAAATATAGTAGAAACTACAAAGGCTGTCATATTAATAATTAATCAATATAAAATAATAGGAAATATTGCTTTTTAATGATGTGGGAAGCAAAACAAATTATAGTGAGATAGATCAGAGGGTAACGGAAACACTGAAAGTTAGTCAGGTTTTTCCAGAAATTTCTAAACTTACAGTATTAAAAAGGATGCTATTGGTATACTGTGCTCATGTCATTTGTAAACATTTAGATTTTCTTTTCATACATTCTGATAGTGGGTTGCATGTGTGGACCATAACTGGAGCTATCCCTCTTTTATCAAACTAAAAGATCTGAGAGAAGGAAAGAAATAAGAAAAAGATAAACATATTCTTCTACATGGGCAAGTTAAGGAAAGTTTTAAGAGAAAAGGAAGGACATACATTTTTGTGCTTCTGACAAAATGTACATAAAATGTAGTTAGCTAAAGGCTGATAAAGAAGAAGCCAGGAGAATGTTCAAAAGCTGCAGCAGGAACCAGTTCCACTGAAGTCATTACTTGCCTTGGTGACCACCTGACATCTCTTTAAAATATATTCCATAACTATCTCAAGAGGCTTTGGAGAAGTTCTGGAGCTCACAGTACCATAGCAACACGGAAAGGAGAGGTGAGGCAGGCTGAGCTGTGATGAAAAATGGAAGTTGGCCAGTAGGACAGGGGCTATCCATAGAGGAGAAGTGCAAGCCAGAGCAGGAGGTGAGGAACGCACGACCCACTGACAAATCCAGGCGGTTTGATACAGCCGGAAGTGAGAAAGGCTGACATGACACTCCGCCAAAAATTAGGAACTGCGCATAAAAGGGCCAAGGAGCGTGGGTGTGATAAGATGGATCTTCCAAGCAATTTAAGCAGGAGAGAGACACTCCAAAGAACTGAAGAAAGGAAATGAGAGAGACAGGTAGGGCAGTTAGGCAGGCCTGATAGCAGGGAAGTCAATGAATCTGAGACAAAACTAAGGGCAAATGAAGAGATAATCCAGGTGATACTACAAGGGCTTGAGCTGGAATAGGGGAGGAAATATGGAGGAGAGATAAATTCAGGAGCCATTAAAAATCTAGATGCGCAAGACTTACTGACTAGTTAAAAAATTGGTTATACATTAGCAATGCAGGACATATGATCGCCGTAAGTCATAATGGCTGGACTTTCACTGGTAGCTCGTAGGCAAATTACTGAACCCTCTGTTTCCTCATTTGTGAACAGAAGTTGTAATTAAGCACAATTTCAAAGACTATGATGCACAAAAGTGTTTAATTCAGTGTAAGAGCTAATCATATTCCCTACTGTGGCTATTGATAGGGAAGTGGGGGGTACTTTTTTGGCCAGAGAAGTACAGGAAATGCCAGAAGTTAGGGAACTAGGAAAAACACATGTATTCAGCTTAAAGTATCTCAAACTTTTTCTGAGATGGAGAAGGCAGCTTAACAAAAATAAAAAGTTTAAAGTTGAATAAACAAACAACTTGATAAAGCTAAAGATTACACCAGGAAGACTATGAGAAATGAGAATAGTGAGAAAAACTGTAGTGTTGAGAGACAATGGTAAGGAAGTTGTGAAAAGGATTTCCAAGAGGCAGGAGTGCCAGAAGAGACAGATCTCCTTCTCTCCTAGAAGAAAGTCACCCTGCCCTTCAAAAAGTACGCCAATGAAGGAGTCGGGGAGTTAGCTCAGTGGTTCTGGCACCTGTCTTGCAAGTGCAAGGACCTGGGTTCGATCACTGGTAAGCATGTACCATACTGGGTGTGGAGACTCATGCCCAGCAGCAACCAGTACCACATACTACAGGCTCACGCCTGTAATCCCAGCACTCGGGAGGCAGAGGCAGGAGGATTGCTGTGATGCAAGTTTGAGGCTGAGCTCAGGGCCAGCCTGAACCACAAAGCAAGACCCTGTCTCAAAAAAAAAAAAAAATGCCAATGAGGCCACCTCTTGGGTACTTTTAATTTCTGGTCCTACTCATGAAGCAATTAGCATATGCTAAAGGGCATTAGTTTTATTATTATGTCAGAATATTTTGAATTATAATCCTATATTTTATCTCATTTTATCAATTAGTCTCTGTTTGCTCTGTTTATGATACACATGGAATTTAAAAGGAAGAAAATTCAATTATTTTCAACATTAGTCAATGATTCTCATTTTTCAGGAAATCACAGTAGTCTAACTTTCATCATTACTCAGAATTAGTAAGATTTTATTGTATCATGTGAGATAACTGAATTAAAGTGAACATTAGATACAAATCCCACAGTATCACTGGTAATTTCCAAGCATGCTCTAGGCACTCACATACATGGAGTATTAATTGTCACAGAGATTATTTCACCCAACCAGGAAGAGCTTTTGTGTCTTAAACTTTTTAGCTAGATTCACATTTTGGAAATAAAATAAGGAAAAATATTCCCCCAAAAAAGAAAATATTGGAAATAAGAAGGCAGACTCCAGGCTATTATATGTTTCCTTAGGAGCCCATGAGTTGAAAGTAAGAAAGTATGGTTGACAAAGTGATCCCAGAACTTCAGGCTAACAGTAGGGTTTGGAGACTAGAAGGTTATAACTACACTCCTGGGAAAATCTGTGATGACACATCAGACCAGACCTTGGCCCTTGCAAAAGGTTTATGAACAAAGTCAATCCAATTCATCTTAGGAAACACTAGGAGCAAACTTAGCCATCCAGGATGACTATGTACAAAAAAAGAGGCTGGCACGGTAGCACGCACTTGAAATCCCTGCACTCTGAGAGGCTGAGACAGGAAGACTGGAAGTTTCAGCCTGTGAAGGCAATTTAGTGACTTAGACACACTTTCAAAATACAAATTTTAAAAAAGGATGAAAACAGAGCTCAGTGTAAAGGTCCCTGGGTTTAATTTCTGGTGCTCGACCCCCTCCGCACACATAGACACACAAAAGAATAGTAGCACAAAGTAGAAGTTAGATGTGCATACCAAGTAAAAAGTGTAAGATGGAACAGGAGGATGTTCATCAATGCTTGTGTTGTTTATTGTTGCAATTCTGTGTAGTTTGTAATCATGGTAAAATATACATACACAATATAATGAACAATATAATAACTTCAAGGTTTAGCAAAATTAAGTGCATTGATGCTGTTGTGCAATTGTTATCCAATTCCTCTCTACTATATTTTTATTTTTCCAAAATGATACTGTGTTCCTATTAACTTATAACTCCCTAATACTCTCTTTCTCGACTCCCTGAAAACACAATTATACTTTTTGCCTTTAAGAATTTGATTACTTAGAGATCTCACATAAGTGGAATTGTATGGCATCTTTTACTGCGTGACTTTATTTTGCTAGTCTAATATATCTAAAGTTCACCCATATTGGAACATAAGTCAAAGTTTCATTTTGAAAGCAGAGCCCTATATCATTCTACATGTACCTCATATTTTTTTTGACCATTCGTCTATCAATGGATAGTTGGGCTGTTTTCCCCTTTTAACTATTATGAATAATGCTGCTCTGAACATTGACAACGGTTCATATAAGGCATCTTCCTTCTTTTGTTTAACTTCTGATTTTCTGGGCCATGGCTTTTTTCGTGCTCCATCTGTCTGAGGCCACTGAGAACATTCTATTTTTAGATGTGTTCGAGCTAATACTACCCATTTGCTCAGGGTGACATACAAGGGATTCTTGTGCCACATCAGATACTTATAACGTGACTAATTATACACTAGAATATCTCTCTGTAAAAATGTAGAATGTTTTACATTTTGGGAATAGATCTCTACTATCATATATTATGTTCAAATATTAGAGGAAGAAATTGAGTCATATATGACAAATCATCAAACATCTCAGAGCAGCAAAGAGTAACTTGATGGTTGGTGGCTGATTTTGGCTCCCATTTTTTTTTTAGATACCCTAGGTTTTAAATACAACTGTGGGTTACACATCACTTTGTTCCCAAACTTTTTTGCATTTCTAAGTTCACCAGTCTCTTAGAGCTCCCCGATATGATGATATACCAGCACCTGTTCTCTTGCAAATTGAATAGAAGCCCCAGTGGGATGGAATTAATGCTCTTAAAAATTCCATTGATTTGTATGCCACTATCCAAAATGAGATTACTAGCAAGGACCATTTTAAATTTAAATGAATTCTGCCTTCATTGGGATAACTTACTCTTGATTCTCCCATCTGTAATCAATAGACAACTCTCCACTGCATCTGAATTTTCACATATTTCAGCCAAGTCAGGAATCCTAATGCAAAAATCTACCCTGTTATGTGGATTTGTGGACTGTCTAGAGAGTTCTGGGTCCATTAACCAATGGATAGATTACCAAGAGTCATAAATATAATGTTTTCATCTCCAACCAAGACAGTCTTGTTCCAATATTATTCATGTGATTTCAAGAAGAGCGGTTACTGTTTTCTTTAGTTTCACATCTGGACATTAATAAAGAACAAGGTATTTCTTTTGACATTCATAAAAAATTCTAAAGCAAAGTTAATTACACGTGTGCTTTACAACTCTGGATCCTGGAGCTGGCAGTGAAAGCATTTTAGAATGTATTCATTCAAATCCCAAAGCAAATGAACATAATGCAAGATATTACTCATTCGGAGCATGAAGGGACTGTAGCATCTGGGGCCAGGTGGAGATTTGTCTGTTAAATGGGAGATATATGACACCCTGGTCACAACTGCGACATGACAACTGAGTATCACATCTTGTCTCATCGCCCTGCAGCTGCAGGCAGCCAACATACACCAGGACTTTCACACTCAATGTGATTAGTACAATGCTCTCAAATGCCACACACTCACTCCTTCTGTTGCCAGATTCACACCGATCAGGACTATGGCACTCTCGAGCAACAACTTGTAATGTGTCAATACTTTTATAATTAAGAAATGTCAAATAAGATGCTGTCAGCCATGCTGAGTGGCATAGTAGTGTAAAAAAAGAATACCTATGCCTTTCCATGTTACACACACAGAATAACTGGGTCAATCATAAATCAGTCTTTGTAGGAACATGCAGCATAAAAATCTAATATTATCAAGGAAATTTCCCTTCTTAGCCAAAGCTATAACTGAACATGTTAAGGCCTAATGTTAAATATTAACGGTTTTTCTTTCCCCTTCTCCTTTTTCATTCTTTCTTGCTCTAATTTCTGCCAATTTCTCTCTTTAAAGGTTGAAACAAAGTCATTCTGCCCTTGCTTCAGAATTGTATACGTCCTCTCCAATACCTGAGGCACTGAAAAAAGACGAAGAAATGAAGTTTCTGATCTGTATTTCTCACCACAGTGCAGGAGATATTTAGTATCTCAGAGACAGTTTTAACTCTTTGGCGGCCTCAATCACAACTATACTGTAACCTCTCACACCAATATATGTATCCCATTCAGAGCTGAGCCACCAAGGCCAGTGGAGCAAGGGAAATATTTCTGTCTGCTTCGAAATGGATTACTGTGGGGCAGATACTCTTCTTTCTTCAACATTCATTCATTCATTCATTCATTCATTCAGAGATACGCTAGAGCTGAATTTTCAGGAATCTTATGGTCTTATTAAACTACTTATAGCCCAAAATCAGATGGTGGCAAGAATATGGAAGTAAAAAAGAAAGATTCAAACCATACCCCATTCCTCATCCAAAGCTAGCTGCCAAGCACTTGCCCGATGCATTGATTCACATGCTCTTCAAATGAGTACCAACCATGTGCCAAAGACCATGCAGGGTGTTGGGGGAAAAAAAAACTGTAAAAACATCTTCAACCTTATTATGGAAAAGACAGACTATAAAGAAGTAAATACAGAAATATCATTTAGAAGAAATAACTGCAATGACCAGCAAAATAAAGGAAAGAAAGCTTGTAACCGAGGATACAATAAGGAACAAGCTTCTTTATAAGGAAGCTCTTCTAGGCTGGTGGTTTGGAGAGCAACCTCTTGAGTCAGTTCATCCACGGTATATTTATTCTAAAATGAACACCCCACCCTATATGATTTCTATCTTGTGTGTGCTCACAGTATAACTGGGAACAGTATTTAATAGCTCTAAGACTCTATAATCCAAATAGAATGTCCAGCTCCAGGGCCTGGTGTATATTTTGAGCTAATCCAAAAGAATGTTAACTAAAATTAGAATTATCTAAACTAACTTTTAAGATGGAAATTTAGTATGCAAAATGTGAGTCCAGTGAAGAACCAAGGAAAGATAGTTATAGTCAGAAGAAACAAGTACAATATCATTAATGTAGAAATAGTTCCTGACCCAAGAGCTATTAGGAATTGGAGAGGCTGGAGAATACTATATAAGGAGAAGATGTTGTCAGACAGTTGAAGAGAAAGGCTAGGGAGATGGTGAAGGACCAGTTAGGCCACTGGAATGTATCTGGACTTCATTGCTCATATACCTGGAAGTCTCCACAGAAATTTAAAGAAACTAGTGACATGAATCACTTTATTGTTTTAATTACCTATCTTCTTTCTTCTTTGCGGTGAATGGAGTTAGAAATCACAGAAGTAGATGCAGAAAGATCAAATTAAAACCTAAGACAATAATTCAGATTAGATAGTTGTTTGTATGATTTGATAATAATGAAAGTAAGGGAACAGATCTGGGATATATTTTCAAGATAAAACAAATTGACTGGTCCAGAATGACTGCATTTTTCAAAGATGAGCACAACACCTCATGTTTCACATATCTTTACCTACTGTGCTCCTAGCAATTTCTTATGTCTAAGTGGAGTCTAACAGGGCCACACGATGAGGGAGTCAGAGGTTGCAGTGATGAGCTGCAGCCCAGGAATGCAGTGCATGGCTGGCAACCACCAGAAGCTAGTACAAACAACGAAGTTGCACCTTCAGAGCCTTCAGGAAAAATGCAGTCTTAGTGACATTTTGATTTCAGACTTCTGGTCTCTAAGACTGTGAATGAATAAATGATAGCTCTTCTCTGAGAGATACATTTTTTTCTCTTTTTCTTGTATCCTTCTTGCAAATCTCTAATATATTGTGACTTCTAGGACACTTACTTTGGAAGTCAGATCTCCCACGTAGCAATTCAACTGCTGTAAGAACTCAGTGTATTACAGGAGCCCAGAATATTTGGAGAAGGAACAGGAAGCTCCTTCAAGGAACAGATCCAGCTAAGGCCCAACTGACAGCCTGTACCAACAGCCATATGGACGGAGACACCTCAAACAAGTCAAGTCCAGTATATCAAATCTCCCTGCTGTTGATGTCCCGTAGGAAATGTGGAGCAGTGAATTCTACCTTTATTCTACCTCAACGGAATTCCTGAGCTACAAAATATTTTAAATTGAACAAACAAATATTTTAGCCACCAAATTTTGGAGGAGTTTCCTACATATAATAATGGTTGGAATAAAAATTGGGTAGGAGAATGGAATACCGCAATATCACAATCCTAATACATGTGGCACTAGCTCTGGTGGGGAGTTGGTAGAAACTGGAAAGACTTCCAATCAGAAGAGAGTTGGTAAAAACTAGTGAATGCTGGTGAGTATAGAAAGCAGTCAAGGGAAACCAGGGATCTTTCAGGAGACCTTGCTAAAAGCTGGAAAGACAAGAAAGAAACTATTACTGAATGCTAGGAAGAAGTTGATCTTGCTACTTAGTGACAGGTTAGCAACCGTACTGGCTGCACTGATATGGAAAACACTTTTAACAGACTTGGTGAATTTCTTAATGATGCTAATAGTGCTGACATGTCTTTTAGCCATGCGTAACAGCCAGAAATTTATATGAATAAAAAGGAATTATTCAGTTTTTTTAAAAAACTTAGAAAAGGGCGGGGGAGATAGCTCAGTGGTTCAGGCGCCTGTCTTACAAGTGCAAGGGCCCGGGTTCGATCCCTGGTAACCACATAACAATACTGGGTGTGGAGACTCACGCCCAGCAACAACCAGTACCACATACCACAGTGCCAGGCGTGGTGGCTCACGCCTGTAATCTCAGCACTCAGGAGGCAGAGGCAGGAGGATTGCTGTGATGTGAGTTGGAGGCTGAGCTCAGGGCCAGCCTGAACCACAAAGCGAGACCCTGTCTCAAAAAATCTTAAAAACTTGGAAAAAAAGCTCTTTCTTGATTTGCAAAAACAAAACAGAAACAAAATAAAGCCCTTTTTTTATAGGGGCTCCCAACAGAAAATTTTCAAAAAGACAAAGGGCCTCATTGCAAAGATGAACTCCAACACCTGTTAAGAAAACGTCTCAATGTTAGGAGGAAGGCAAGAGTGTGACTGTAAAACCCTCCATTAAAACTTCAGAGAGATTTAAAATGATGTCTCATAAACCTTTCAAATGCACACTGAGTCTGTGGGATTTAAGAGCACGCCTTTTGAACAAAACCCACCCGATATCCCACTGCAGTTCATAGGAAGACCAGGAGAGTAACAGGCATATACTGAAGATACCTAAGGGTGTGTCTTTTGTCTAATGTAATAGATACATAAACTGATACACAGGAAGTCTAAACATCTTTAAAAGAATTGCATCAACCTGTACTGAAAAGAGCAGATAACTGCATTGGGCAAGAAGCAGGATGAGAAAACTACTCTGGAACACTTACATCGGAAAGGAAGAATTAGTCAGCGGGTGGCTACAAATCCTAAGAAGGTAGTTTCCAGGACTGGGGAAAACAGCTTCTCGGTAATGGGTTTGAGAACTGAACAAGGAACTGGCAGACACTGAATTTACAAACTGTCCTTTGACATTTACTGGTGTGCCTCTCACTTCTCCTTCTTTTGCACTAGGAATATTTACAGTGGTAATCCCACAGCTGGCCTCCACTGCATGATGGTATGTGAAAGAAGACAATTAGAATCTTCTGTGCACAGCTCTTTGGAGAACCATGATAGAAGAACTGCACAGAGACAGTCACATCAGCACTGGGCCTCTTGGGATGACAACACCTTGGGCTGCAAGCAATGGGACGAGTCTTTTGGAATTCTGAGAGAAAGATGGGGTATATTTTGCATGTACATAGAACGTGAACAGTTGTAGAAAAAAAGACAAGATGGTGACTGATCATATTCACTGAAGAAGGCTATAACTATATCTTTGATCTTACATGCTTATCTTTGCTTTATGTCACTAAGTCTTGGGGTGGTTTGTTACACCGTAATAATGATAAGTTCATAGGGAAGAGGGAAAGAGATAAACCAGGATGACTACCATGTTTTTTGTTTATGCAAAAGAATATTAGTGATATCATTTGCTGCAATAATCAGTAATAAATTTGAGGGAGAAGAAGGTAAGGGGAGCAAAAAGATACTGTAACTGACTTTGGCTGTATTTTTTTAAAACATACATGAGACATTCAATGTAATCTTAATTCCTTCAAGGTTCAGAAGCCACAATATGACTTCTACAGGAAAATAATTCACTGCTTACATTTTTATGAAGTAAGGTACTATAAGTTCATTTTGACATTAACAAAATCAAAAGACTGATGTCTTCCAAATAGCACAATCTTCCAATAGTCATACAAGCAAGAATGAACTGCCCCTAATTTTTTATACTAATGTGTAAAAGGGCATTATTTGACTCAAGTTAAATACATAAAACATAATTTCATTATTTGGAAATATCTGTGTACATAAAGTGGAAAAGTAGATGTAAATAAACATACTTGAAAGTATAATGCCATTTGAAGTTGATCTAATTGATCACTTACCAAAAACTGAATCTTCAGAAAGAGTCCAGCTTCAGTCCAATGCAAATGAGGGCTGTTTTTAAAATGATGCTTCTAATGGGAACATCAAAAGACCTTAAATATTTGATTCGGTATATATAACCATACAGAAGACAAGTAGCTGCCTTTCATCACTGTGTTGAACACAAGAACCAGACAAAGAGTAAGCAACAGTGGGGTGAGCAGGTGCCCCAGAAACAAGGATCACAAATGTGTATGACGACTTCTCTCACCCCTGAATTAACAGCCTTGACAGCCACTGAAAAAGCATAAAAGAATTAAGGCAATCTTCTGTTATACGTGCTGGTCAAACAAAATCTGCTGTATGTAGGAAATTTCTACTCAGGACAAACCATCACAGCCTGCCAGACAGACAGTGTATCTCTGGTTCCAATGTCACCTTAGTATCATGGGAATTGTCTTTTCTTTTTGGATGTGGTGACTAATCCCTAACACCAGACTGGTTGCTGTGTTCAAGACAATGACACCATTCATGCAAGGGGCAGTTTAAGAGTAACAAACAAGCAGGTAGGCAAGGGAGTCTCGGACTCCTCTTCTCCTCTCTGCAAAAGGATAAAGAAGGCGACACTGACTTACATCTTGCCTTTCCTTTGGAAATACACCAATGGTTCCAACTGCACATGTGTTTATGGATAAGTGTCTCGTGTACATCTTACATCTCAAAATCCAAGACGACAGACAGAATCCATTTAATAAAGCCTTATAAGACTGGGTGTGTTAGTAGAAGAGAGTGCTTGGAAGTTTACCAGGACCATGGGGAATTCAAACGATAGGCAGAGGAATAACACAGGACAGTTTATTGTTTTTCATACCCTGAGAGTACAGGAACTCTAAGGCTAACATAGAGCTCTTCGTAGAAGAATACCAGTGATACTCTTACACACTGATGGAGTAAAGCTTCTAGCACAATAATCTTATTTTGCAAAAACAATTAATTAAATAAAAAGCAAAATGTTAACACTTGTGTTGGACCATCAAGGGGAGAATAATTTATTACTAAGAGCATCCTCAAGTCTATGGCATGCTTCAGTCGCTAGGTAATTTCTCTAACATGAGATTTAAGGAGATTTGAGTACTGAATTTGTGCCTATACTTTTTTTCCCTCTGCCTCCTCCTTCCCATTTCTAATGTTAGATATAGATCATAAATGTCTCATTTTGCATTTCAATAAAATATATTTATGCATTCAGATCTTTCATCAAATGTTAGAGCTACAAATATTTTAAACACAAGGGAAGGAAATGCACATGGGTTTAAAGGTTTGGAAGAGTCAAATTTTTTCCTTTAAAGAGAAATTGCAAATAACAGCAGGCAAAAATCAAGGACAGCAATCAACGTTAATTGTCCGAATAATTTTTATTAATACAAAAAATTGGAGGAGTATGGAGAGTTCCCTGTTTTTTTTTTTTTTTCTTAACCTAAAGGAGACAACCAAAATGAGATGCAAATCAATGCTCATATCTAATGAATAATGTAAATGAGTGTTCTGCATATAGCAAGTCAGTCTGCAGGAATTCTCTCTGCCTTACCTCACATTTCTTGTGGATTTAAGCACTGAGTGTCACAAGAAATTAGAGAAAGGAATTGCCAAGTAATGACAGAGCCCTGGAGCCCCAAGTCAGTGTAGACAGCAAGGACATTAATATGCATAGTTCAGCGAGGGGGGAGCTGACACCTCATTAAAATGAAAATGTTACTACTTTTCCTTTGCTTAGTTAATGGAGTTGTATGACACTGTAATCTGCGATTATTTGTGTGGCTATTACTTAAAAGAATCCCCCACCTTTCTAGAAAGGGTCTAGATAACTAAAACAAGTCTTCTTCCCAATCTCTAGAGAAAGAATATAAAAATATTACCTAGAATTTTTGCTTTCTCTTTTATGCAAGTTAACTAACACTTAAAATTTTTTTCAGTAGGATAACAGAATCCACTTAAAACTGCATGCTATGCAACTTTGTAACTCCTTGAAAGGTACTCAATTCTTCAAATGACAATTGAAAACAAACCCTCCTTTACACAGCACATAATCAATTGATGCTAACCACGGGAGTGCTCGCAGTACCTTTCAGCTATGGGTTATTTTACTGAAATATATTTTTCATTTAGAAATCACTGCTTTTGTTCCTAATTTTGTAAGAAAGCAACCCTGAATGCAGAATTTTCCTTCTTTAGCTTAAGTGTACACGCCTTAGGCTTTTGTTGAATCCCTTTTTTGCACTAATTCTTAATCCCAAATTTTAATCAATCTGAAAGCATGTTGTTCAACTAATCTTGTACAGGTAGAAGAGTCTGTATTTTTGACCAGAATATTTAGAACTTTCAGCATAGCAACTAAATGCCAGAGAGGAATCTCCAGTGTAATCCTAGGGGTGTTTGTTCAGAGATGCCTTTAGAGAGACCTCTAAATGCAGAAGCAGACCAAAAGTCAAGTGGCAAAGGTTATCATTAATTAAAATTGTTTGAAATATATTATTAATTCCAAGCCATAAAAAACAAGTGATACCGATCACACAATATCCTTATTATAACAGTGGCCACACTGTCCACTGTTATTCTAAGCAATTATCTAGACACTTGGATAGTTAGTTTGGTGGCTTTCTTTTCAATTTTAATTTTGGAGAAAATATCCATATAAAGCTTCCTAAGAATGATGTTAACTATACATAATAAGGGTCTGGGGCTACAAAAAGTATATTTAAAGGTAAAGCAAAATCTTTAGAGCAGGAATTTGGTAAACATTTACTTGAAAAGCAAGAACACATTTTAATTATTCTTAGGGCCATGTTCTATAACATGTTTTTTACAGTTAAAAGTTATTACTAAGTCATGAGAATACCTTAGAAAGTATGGATCAGAATTTTAAAACCTAAAGTAGAAAATATAACTTTCCTTTGCAGTAAGGCATTTTGCAAGCTGTATTTGAGTGAAATGTACGTTTCTGCTTGTATGTGTTTGCTCAGTCTTGATGTCTAAAGCATTATGATTAATTTTAGATTAGAAAAGCTTGGAAGACTATACTTGAGGGTCCTTCATCAGATCACATAAAATTCACATTGGCACCAGGAATGTGATGAAGCCAGACCAGCTTGACTTTTCTGCTTACCAAGTAAAAGACGGTTGGCAGAGACTTTCACATGGGCATAAAACCCAAGATATGTGATATTCACCACCTTGTAGAAAAGCAAATAAATGTTCATTTCCTAATGATTGCATTAAAATTCCTAGGTTGTTCCTGGGAGTAGTACACAATCCATGTTCATGGCTGCAGCCAGGAAACTGTGAGGCGCTGTGGGGCACATAGACGGTAAGGGCTAAGAAGGCCTGGTATTCATAATCTGGGCAAAAGTAGAAATAACATCCTCAGTTCAGTCAGTGCTCCATGTCAAAATGTTGGTCTATTATGACTCCTTTCTCTTGCCAAGAGGTGCACATACCAGACAAGGCTACTTCTCTAGAGCCAAGACTTACGATACATGGAACCATCCATGATTAACATGTTGGAAGCCACTAAGATAGGGAGATTGTATGTCACAAAGACCTACTGTAGTGAAACCAAATACAGCACAGAAAAACAAAAATGTCTCCCTAGAAAAGAAAAGAAATAGTCAGTTCAGGCTGCCCAGGTCTGTAACCCCAGCAATTTGGGAGCCTGAGGTAAAAGTGGCATATATTTCAGCCCAACTTGGGCAACTTCATGACTAAGGAAAATGCTTGTTTCAGAATATAGCTCAGTGTGAAGGCCCTGAGTTCAATCCCTATACTGAAGAAAATAAAGTCTTTCTTAGTAGACAACATCTTTTGAATTGTGAGCAATTATATTTTAAACTTAAAATTCTATGCTGAATCTATCAAAGTGGGGATAGTGTGGAAGAATTTTTCACTACGCAAGAACTTATGCAGGGTTCAATTCCAAGATAGTCTGTAAGTCATGTGAGCCTGTATCTCAGCGAAATAAAGAAAAAAGAAGGTACGAGATCTAAAAAGTGTGGGTCTTTCCTAAGAGAACAATGACAAGAAGACCCAAGAATGATTGTGAAGTCTTTGGAGAAAGTACAAGACATAATTCATGCAAGGATATAATGAAGAAAAATAGGTGAATAGTTCAAGAGGTGAGACAAATGAAGACTCACAAGATCGAGGCTATTTGTAAATCAGTGTAAACTAAATCAAGATTTTTCACAGCTAATGTGAGTTGAAGAGAAAAGATTCCCCGACAGCCACGGCTCACCCTGCATCAGCTCAGGCAGAGGACTGGTGTCAGACCTCCAGAGGAGAACACAGAAGCACAGCACTATGCTCGACCTGTTATTCAAAACTGTTTGCATAATATAAATCTGGTTTAGTGCTTTTCACCTTAAAAAGTCAACTTAAAAATAAACTACTTGGTTGTATTTGCAAGGCAGAATAAAAACCTCAATGCTGAGAATAGTGATGCAAATAAAATGTAGCTGATATGACCTGAAATAGAGAGGGGAGAAGAGAAAAAAGCACTGAAGTTCTCAACTCACTAGGTAGAAGGTTTGAGTATGGTCCCAACCCAGCTTCGGGGGATACAACACTGCTTTCCTGGAAGCTAATTAACCAATCATAGATTATCTCTCAAAGATTATTCCCCAGACTAAGCGTCATCACCTTAGCACTGTATATATTTGAAAAAGAAAGGATATTGGGGAAACAAGAAAATTAATAATTGTACCACAAATCACTATTAAAACACAGCGGCAATGAATATGGTTTAAAACTGATAAGGAAAATAAATGGAAGTATACATGTGTCTAAGTTAATAAAGAAATGGATAGAAATAAATGAGGAGTTTTTAAGTTGCCTCTCAGACATGAGAGTGAAGAAGAAGAGGGGGAGGCAATGTGTGTGTCATAGCTCTGCTCTGCTGCACCTTGCAAAACTAGAAGAGGAAACTACAAAAGAGAGAGTAGAGGCAAAGCCTTGAGCATTAGTGTGAGGAATTACTGAAAGTTTGGAGATGTAAGACAGAGGTGCACATTGCACAACAGGTAACACCTTAGAATCATTACAGGAGCAGCAGGAAGAAAGGTGAGGATGAAGGAAAGCATCGACGAAGCTGACTTAGGTGAACATGTTACCAGCCGGCACCATTTTGAATGTAGGGATATATGGAGACATCTGGTGATGTTTTAATTTTTCCAAACTGCACATCTGGGTTACTGGCATCTCCATAGAAATGTGGTCGAGGCCCAGGGTGCATCTCCTATCTTGGAGCACACAGGACAGCCAACTACAAAAGAAAGGACATATTCAACCCACACTGGCAATGATGCTGAGGTATACAAAGCTTGCTTTACAGTGTACACTTGTTCAGATAAGAAATGAAAATGTATCACTCTGGCAACAGCAGAAATGACTGCACAGGAGAATGAAAGATTAGGACAAAACAATAATATTTAGACAAACTAGGCAGGATGCAGGAATATTTTTTTTTAAACTTTGAAAACACAGAAGTATTTATCTGCATGAATGAATTCCCTAATGTCATAAAGATTGCATTTAAGATACTAATTTTCAAGGTAGTCTTATTCGGATAAGCATTAAAGCATCCTTAAGCCTTACTTTAAGTATATACGCAGGTTGCTCTTGTCAGCTAATGCACTTAACACTGATGTTAAGATTTGTACTTCGCTAAACAAGTGGGTCTAGGCAATCTTTGAATTCCTTAGTCGAGGATCGATACAACTGACTTATTTATAAGAGTTAATTCATTGAAACTCTTTCTCCAAAGCATCTTAGTTTCAGACAATTAGAGGGAAGATATGGTGTTAGTGTCTACAGAAATCTTTATTATAATTTTAGACTCAAAACTGTTCATATTACATTTTTCTCAAATTTCCCTTATCAGATGCATGGAATGGGGAAAAGTGAATTCTCAGGGAAGATGGATCCACTTAACTTTACCTAAAATGATCCCTGTGATCCCTGTGCCACTCTAAACTTCAGCATCTTTGCAAAAGGTCTTGTTTTATTATCAAAAGCTGCAGTTTTTCTGTCGAACGAGAAGTTCCTTCAAAGCAGGAATCTTGTCTTGCTCAACTTCCTTTCCCTCTAAATGCTCAGTTTTGAAAGCAGTGGGTCTTCAATAAGCAGCTATTGATTTGTATTGAAGTGCTAAATTTAATTTCACACAGCCCCCAGCAAGAATATGTACTTGTCAACACTGAAATTACTTATGATCTTATGCAGAGATATAACCAGCTGACAAATTTATGAATCTTTACCAAACTGACCTTCAAATTACTTGTGGTTTGTACCATGCCTATGTTAAATGAGTCTGAAATTTTCATGCCAAGTTGAAATATGGTGCCCTAGAGAATTTCCATGATTGATCTAATTCAAGTGAATTTACTCATTGCCCCCAACACTGTTATTATTAGGGACTGGCCTTTTGTTTCAAATTATGTAATAGCTTTTCATATAAGACATCTGTCTTATAACTTGCCTAACTTTCCTAGGGAAACAACGGAGAGCAAAAGGGAAAATAATACCACAGTGACATTAATTATATCAGCATGTATTCCAGTCCTTTGAAAGGAGAACTGTGAGCATTGATTGCCATTGAAATGAGACCTGAAGGATATATTACAGTTCTGAAAATCCCACTTACTGTTCTTCTGGCTTTAAGAAATCTCGTAATATCCTGATGGCTACCTAGGGAAACAATCAATTTCTCCTCTGAAGTTGCCCAAGGCACTAGCCTGCTGTGTTCTGGTTCCACGATTCTTTTTCAGGTTGTTGAATTTAAAAATGCCTCTTGCTTTCTGACACAAAATTTGACCAGGGTATAACATTCCATTGGGTTAAAAGTCCTTCAAATCCCAGATCAACTCACCAAGAAACTTCATATTCTGATTGCACAACTGTTAACTTTCAATTAACTAGTTTTTCTTGAGTTTTCAATTCTTATGAAGCACCTTAGAAGAACCTCATTGTCCTGAGCTCCATTCGGCAAATATAGCTTGGTTGTAAAATTCAGAAAGCACTAGCTGAATTGGAAGCTAGGATTATAATTGCTATTTAATAATTGATAATATTCCACTGTTCATACATTCATCAACTATATATTGATCAAACAAATAAAATATTAATGTTGCAAAACTCTTAAGTCAGCATTTTAAAATTCATTCATTTATTCATTCATTCATTCACTCATCTAATCATTATTTATTAAGTGCTTGCTACATACTAGGGATAATATTAAGTTTTGGAAATATGACTAAATTATCTTTGCCTTGAAAAATTTATAAGTTAATCTCAACTCCAAACTCACATGAAAATTACTTAGCCAATTTAAAAATATTATGTGAACTTCATCCCTGATGTTAAGCTTTAAACACTGACATTTCTTAAAAACACCATTACAAGGCCCCAAAGTAATGATGAAAATAAGACCCTTCCTCTGAAGTATGAGCTACAGAGCCAATCAGAGTTGACAGTACAGTGTGGGAAGTGCCACCACCATGCACAGAGACAGTTAAGAGAGCACTTCATTAGGCCATTCATCACTGGAACTAGGTGGATATAGTTTCTACCAAAGAACAAAGAACATTCAGACAAAGACCAAAAAAGAGGAAGAGAACAAGAAATTTTTAAGCAAGCAAGAAGATATATATATTGCACGTAATAGGATAAAATGTGGCATGATATAAACACTCAATAAATGATTATCATTGAGCTGGGAATGGTGCCACACAATCATAATTCTAGCACTTGGAAGGCTGAGGCAGGAGGATCTCTATGAGATTACAGGCAGCTTAGGTTACATAGTGAGTTCAAGATCAGCTTGAATTATATGGCAATATTCTGTCTCAAAAAAAAATGTCAAAAATGACCACTGTTAAGTATAGGTACCTTGGATACTGCCTACATGTAACACTGATTTGGTGATGGAATCAAGTTGGTAGTTTCTATTTGTTTAGAAGATGGAAATAAGAGGATCTGGTAAAAGCAATCCCAGCACATCCTTCTGCCACAGGATACAGAACACATTACTTTTAATGTTACACGAACCCTGAACAGGACTCAATTTTCCATTCCCAATAGTTGTTTAGACTGGTCCAGCAGTTTTATTTACTAAATTTGGAAAGTTGTGACAGAATTTAAATTCCGTTCAGGAAAGGAAGTTCTAAAATTCAACTCTCGTCTAGGACAAAGGAAAATTCTTAACTCTTAATGAAGCCTTTTCTTCAGTCTTTTGGTGCTTAAGATCTATTTGTTTATCAATCTTACAACAGTGTCCAAGATAAAGAAATAGAACTTTCTTCTCACTGTACTTCACTGCTATAGGTGAGAAAATCTAAAAACTCCTCACAGTTGTTTCACCAGGTGAGTGTTGCTTTCTTTCAGATCTGGAGAGCTGTGAAACCTTTGCCTGCAAGTCTCAGTTGCGCTGGGGTGTTTTGGAAGATGCTAGGCTTACTGTATACTTTTTCAGGCAAAGCATAGCGTAGTGGGTTATGACTCATTGTAGAGAAAGAAACAAACAAACTGTGACCCAGTACTTGACTCCTTTTCCACCCCAAGCAAACATACCAGGTCATTCAGTGTATCTATTACTGAGAGAGAAAAGTGCCAACCCCATTGAACCAGGTCTTTGAGGTGGGTCTTTCTAAAGAATCACTAGTCTTCCTGTATCACAGACTAGATTGTATCTCACCCTGGCGGGAGGGGAAGAACATAAAGGGGGAGAGGAACAGAACATAAAATGGGAAAAAGTGTTGGAACAGGGTGAAGGTAAGAAAAGAAAAACAAAGCAAAAAATATACATATTGAGTGGGTATATCTCAATAAATCTTGGATACTTCAGACCATGATTGTTTGGCAAATATCATACAACAGCTTGGAAGTAAAGCCTTATTTTGGCTCGTGCTACAGAGCCTTATGAAGCTCTTTCTGAACCAGTCCGTTTATTATGAAGTTCTATGTCAATGTCACCCTCGTCTGGAAACAGGAAAGTCATCTCTTCCGAGTGAAGTGATTTCTCTAGAAAGGAAGTCATTCACAAAAGCCAAGTTCACAACATAACAATTACAGAAGGATGTTATCCAATCTCTGCTTTCACATTTGTCATGGACAATTCTTTCTGTACACTACAAAAATTTTATTGAGTGGCTATGTTTTCTGAAATTATATGCTTAGTGAATTTGTGTCTGATAGTCTCTAGTGACACATGGGTCCAATGCTCTAAAATCTCAAATGAACTTTTAATCACGTTGATCAATCTCCACATTGTCCCCTTTCACCTTATTTTACATTGAGCATTCATAAAATTTTCATTACCTTTTAAGATGACTTTTAAAGGCAAAGCCAGTATCCATCAGATTCTGTGCACAGCTGCTTTTCTCTCTAGATGATGGTATAAGAGCAATTTTAAGCCCTAGATTGTGTGACTTAACATCACACATTGTGGCAGACAGGTTAAATATGAGGTGTGAGAAAGCAGATTGCTGAGATTTTTGGTTTGTATGACATTTGCCAGATTGCATAACATGTCTGCATCTCATCTTTCTCACTTGAAAATCAAAGGCTATAATAATACCTAGTTATTAAGGTTGTTATGAGTTAATATGCAAAAATCTTCTAACATTGTGTGGCAAATAGTGGATGTTCAATAGAAATTAGTCATGAATAGATTAGTGGATAGTCCCCAAGAACTCCCTTGGCAAAAGAATCTAGTTGGGAACTGGGGACAAATTCCACTTCAGTTCTTTCTTAATATCGTAATGATGGTCAAAATGATTTCACTCTCTCTGAGTCTCAGGGTTGTGTCACGCCCCCGTCAAATAAGGCGTGACAAAATAGGGACTGGGGTCTCGGGCAGAAGACCCCTGTGTTTGAGGCTTGAGGTTTTTTAGGCCTAAAACTCGACTTACTATTAAATGCCATACTAAATTTCAATATATTTATATTACTCCTCACCCTTACAATGCCACTGATGACTAAAAAAGGGTTAAAGCCCATTTGTTAAGAGTCTAAAAAGATACCAATATTTCCTATGATATGACACTACTTCAACAAAACATAAAAACTATAAATAAACAACACCTTGACACATGGGGTCTAAATGATATATCCAATAAATTAACAAAAAATATAAAAAATATTAACCCCTTATCCTGGTGACATTATATTATTATAGATATTATTTTCTTACTTATAATTATAATAATAAACTTAGTTTTTCCTTGTCTATTTCGTGTTGTCCTTACTTCTTTTCATACGACACAATGTGATCTTTTTAAACTTCGTTTAAAAAATAAAAAACCGGGAACTGCCACGCCCCCGCCAAATAAGGCGTGACAAAATAGGGACTGGGGTCCCGGGCAGAAGACCCCTGTGCTTGAGGCTTGAGGCTCCCCAGGCCTAGAGCCTGAGTTGAGTATGCTTCGCCAGGAGACACACAGTTAGCCCAACAATATGTAAAAACAAGCCGCTTTCTCCCTTCTAAACTATTCTGTTTTTCCCTATAAACTGTTCTGTGCTTTCTCACCAAACAAAAATAACATAAACAAAAAACACCTTATTAGACATAATAGTTTCAACTAAAATAAAAATAACATGGCCACCTGACAAAAATACATCAACAAATACAAAAAAATAAATTAATACTCACATAAAATCTATAAAAACAAGATTAAAAAAATAACAAAGGTCCACTTCCCTAAAAAAGTTATATACAAAACACACTGATCTACAAAGATTTTTGTGGTCATAAAAAAATCATCACTGTCTCACACGACCTTACACAATGTCAAAATGATTGTTTCTGTTCTGTTCTGTTTCTGTTCTTATTTTTTCCTTAAACTTTTGTTAACCTATAATAATCACCCTTATTTTACAAGCCAAAAAATCATATATTAAAAAAAAGGCTTCACTTCAATAAAAATTACAACAACATCACAACCTCTCTTGTGTTTGTGTGTTGTCTGTCATCACCGACTCCGTCCATTCCTGACTTCAATACTCCCTAGATCCCCACGCCACGAGCGGTCACTGACAGGGTTGTTTAGTATAAAACAAAGACAACAATACACCGTACAACTGCGTAGTGATTAAACATGCAAAGAGCAAAATGTATATGTGCTGCCGAAGCAAGCACCAAAGAGCAAAATGTTTGACATGTGTTGAATGGCACATTGCAGCTCATGTGAGTAGATGATATATTCTAGATTGTTTAATAGATAAAGGAAAAACTGATAAAGGAGACTGGGTAAGTCAATATTTAGTTCAAAAGATCTCTCACTTGCTCTCTCAAAAATAAATAAAAAATAAAACTGAATTTAAGTGCTGAGCAAAAACACTTCTATATCTCAATGTAAATGTGAGTCTAAAGAATCAGTGGTAAGTGTAGTTAGTGCTCAGTACTCGTACTGCCTGCTGAAGATTAACAACTGTCACATTAGCCTCCAGAAATACCATGTTTTCCCAGAGTGACTGGGTTTTCAGAGAATTGAATTCAGAGCAATAAATGCAGCAGGTGCCCGGATGACACTGAGTAAAACGCACACACCAAAGCAGACCCCTGACGTGGGGTGGGGGTGCCGGGGCCTCCTGCAGAGACACAAAGGGGTGCACCACTACTCACTGCTGAGACCAAAGAGCATCCAATCTCATAGGGTCAGGCACACCCTCCTGAGAGGAAAGGCTCTAATACTGTCTTAAACCTTTTGAGACGTTTTGCTAAGAGTTCTCAGAAGAGGCAGAAAGGCCAGACAAGAAACAAAGTCTGATTACTGGGAGATGCAAGGTCTCCTAGGCCACAATTCAGAGCTGGTATAGGATGACGAGCGAAAATTATTAAGTGCTACATAAATGAGGAGAAAAATAAACATTTTTACTAAGCATATGTACATATCAGTAACTCAGGTATTAATACTTTAAAATCTGAAAAAGGGCACAAAGCATGGTATCAATTTGAAATGTAGAAAATGTCATGTTAAAAGTGTATACGGTTTTGACCTGACAATGTAAGATCATTTATCTCAATTACTTTTCTCTCATCACTGAGACAAAGTACCCAATACCCAAAGTTAAAGGGGAAGAGGTTTATTTAGCTCTGAGTTTGTGGACATTTCAGTCTGTAATTGGCTGGTTCCAA
This sequence comes from Petromus typicus, assembly GCA_004026965.1. Classification (NCBI taxonomy): domain Eukaryota; kingdom Metazoa; phylum Chordata; class Mammalia; order Rodentia; family Petromuridae; genus Petromus; species Petromus typicus. Next base: position 40,067 of record PVIR01001053.1, on the reverse strand, counting down.
GGCAGAGTGGCATGCGGCAGAGAGACAACAGTTGACGGTGGCAGAGATGGCAAAATCAGCCAAAGAGCTTAACGTAGTCTTTCTGCCATCCCCCACCCCATCCAAACTACCGAGACTACGTTGCCAACAGACCAACCATTCATGTGTGCTGGGGTTCAGAAATCACTGCCCTTCACCCCAACGTCATACATTTCAGACCCAGCAACTCAGACAAAGAAAGCCCTGCCTCTCCTGCATGAGGCTTTGGGCCACCCAAATACGAGCCACAACACCAGTCAATCAGATGCTACCATATACAAAGTGCTAGATTCAGCACAAGGACATTTTACCCTATTCAAACAAGAATTGATGCATTAAATATTTGTATTGTGATACAAATAATGATAATCTCCTTATAAAGATGTGGAGGGGCTGAGGATTTAGCTCAGTGGCACTGCCGCCTGCCTTGCAAGCACAAGGTCATAAATTAAATCCCTGATACTGAAAAAAAAATCCAGATGTGGAGGATGAATTCCTTAAAGATTAGAGTTCCCAAGAAGAGAAAATGAAATTATAGCTCAAATATATCTTTGAAGTGAAAAATGGCTGCTTATATTTAATTAAGAGGGCAGCAATGGTAATAACTTGATAAGTGATAATGTACTTTCAGAACATGACTTGTAATAACTGTGCTTTTAAAACAAAACACATAAATGATACCATATAGTCCATTCAATTAATTTATTTCCACAATTGGTTTCGATTATCAGCATCAATAAGTATGTTCGGTTTTACCTGATCATTAATCTCAACGATATTAAATCTGCCAATTAAATAATTTTTCACTAATGTTATAATTAACAATATTTTTGCCTTTAATTAGTTGATTTATGATTCATTAAGATTTCTAATCAATTTTAACAGACTTCCTCATAACCTATTAAATAATCATATACAAAATGATCACATGGATAAATAAAATATGGCAAGGGTACTGGAATTTATCCTGTGCCTGAGTTTTAAAGCATGACAAAGATGTCACCAGCCCCAAATTAAACAATGTATCTATTTTGCATAGAGTTTAATCTTCTTTTGGTTTTACTTCTTTCGGGTCTTATGTAAAAAGCTTTACATGCTAATTCACTTTAACAATGCTTACCTCTTCTTATTGTTCCTAAAAAGCAGATCTGATGGGGGTTTTTTGATACATTAACTCTACTAGGTTACAGTCACCAGTTAATGGGTCAAACACTGACATAGGTATTGTCCATGAAGGCATTTTGCAGATGTGAGGGAAATCAGTACTCTATCCATTAACTTTAAATGAGGAACACAGTCCTAGGTTACCCCCTTGGGTCTGACTCGGTTGAAAAGCTTTAAGCCTAGAGCTGAGGCTTCCCTGAAAGGGAAGCTCCTCTCCTGGACCCCAGACCACAGCTTAGACAGTGCAGGGAGTTTCAAGCTGCTGACAGAGTTTGGATCTGCCTGGCAGCTCCATAAGCTGGTAAGCCAATCCTTTGTGATGTATCTGTTAAACATAGAGTTCCTGCTAGTTGTGCTTCTTTGGTGCAGTCTAATGAATGACTAATCCTGACTGATGGAGTAGGCTAGTGCAAGATGTCATGCGGGAGACTATCAGGGGACAGAGAAAGTTGAAAGTATTTCTCCCCCTTAAACATACATCACAGGATTTTAATTCCACTAATGGGTAGCGATTCACTCCTTTCTGAGGGTCTATGAAAGATAGACTTCTAGATGTTGCCAACACACAAAATATTCCTATGAAGACCTACACTATCTGAACTCCCTTACTTTTTGGTTTTTTTTGTTTTTTGTTTTTGAGACAAGGTCTTGCTTTGTAGTTCAGGCTGGCCCTGAGCTCACTATGTAGCCCAGGCAAGCCTTGAACTCACAGTGATCTTCCTGCCTCTGCCTCCTGAGTGCTGGGATTACAGGCATGGATGCCCTGCTGAAGTCTCTTACTTTTGCTTAAGTAAAAAGACGGTTGAGCTTGTTTCTTTTTTAAAAAAAAATTACTATCACATTCTTTTCCCCCTCATTATTTAGCCCTACACTCTCTTTCCTTTTAAGTGTTTTCTATTTCACAATTTCAACTATATATACTAGAACTCATTTACATCTTGTATATAGGAGTTGGAAGGTTGCAGGGTGGGTGAGTGAAGGGGAAAAATGAGAATCATGTCATGTCATATTCTGGTACAAACTCTCAATGTTGAATGTGATGATGATGATGTATATTCATAATGTACCATTAAAGATTTAAATTTTAAAAAAGACAGTTGAATCCACGAAAAAAAAGTTCAGAAGATCAATGGAAGAGTAGGCAACAAATAGAAGTGTTGCTAAGACCAAGGACCAGTGACTCAGTGGCGATGCTCACACAATTGGTATCTCTCCATCCAAATTGTTTGAGTCCCTGCTGAATCATTAGCTTACCTTCTCCTAGGCCATTCAGACCTTATTCTTATACGATTTCATTGTCAAAAGGACAATTTACACCATGCTAAGATAATCATGCCTTTCTTTACAAAAAGAAATCTACAAATTTAAAGAAATAGATGTGGTTACAAAGACTACAGAGTTAAATTAATACATGCATAGATGGCACTATTAGAAATGACTAGTTTTAGTTTTACAGTACCAAAATGAAGGTACGGGCTCAGTTTCAGAATTTTTTCTTAAAAAGATGGCTAGCTTATATAGAGAGGGCTTGGGCAAATCTTCAGCTTCAGCAAATCTCAGCCTATCCAAAATATACTGTGCATCTGGAATTAGTGACCCATTCAATTCATTTTTCCAATGGTCATAATAACAAAAAAATAACCAATATATTTCCCCAGATTTTGTTGCTATACTGTTTCTATGAATCAGCCTTTCATGACTGAGAGACTGACAAACCTATCCTAAGTTTTGAAAAGCAAGACAAAAAAAAGAGTAAAATGATATATATCATTATAGGTCTGAAAAAATTATGGTATGCTTATCACTATGTTCATCTGGGATGTAACTTCCAACATAATTTTTTTAAAAAAACAGATTTACTATCAGGCATATTTTGTTGTCCTTGGTAAATGTCAGCTAAAAGTAGATCCATTTCTATTTTCCTCCAGGGACAAGAGATGTTCATGAGCAGATGCAGGCAGAGACACTCACTCAAGTTAAAGATACTGGAAATTTCTACTGAGAGCAAGAAATGCTGCTGTCCAGAATATTAAAAGGAAGTAGCATTTGCATTCTGTAAGAAAAATAGTTCTCTGGATGCAATGTTTATTTTATAGATGGATAACTATTTAAATATAAATATGAATTTACTGCCTACTGAAATTATCAGTAGGATCTAGGGCTAAGTCTTTTTTCCCAGAAAGTATTCCAAAGTGAAAACAGGGACTTTATCAATGATGTTCTATGCAGATTATGAATTTCCATAAAGGAAAAAGGAACAGGGAAGGAAGCCAGTAGCACAACATTTGGGAACTGTCCTACCCATTTCAGACTACATGAGTAATCTTTCTGGTTTTACACTAAAGTTCACATTAGTTATAATGTAAAATTACAGAGTACTCTCCCCCAGAGATCTCAAAGTTCTTTTCTGGTATCAATTTGTCAACAGCCCAATGCCTCCGATCCTATAGCGCCCAGAGGAATCTGTTCTGGTATTATTTCTGTGGAAACCTTTCATAAACCTATGACAACCCAAGGTAAGAAGTATCAATAATGGCGGTAGTGTTCTTTTGCCAAGTGCTTACTTAACTAATAAACAACAGGCACATGGAAAGAACAAAGCATGGCTTTGAAAAAAACCTGCAAACTCAGGGACAATATATTTATATGCTTCCTAGATTTATTTGAGTTTTCATCCACAAATAAAATTAATAATACTGGGCTGAAATATACTCAATGCCAGTTAATTATTTATATTATTTAAGATATCTGATAATATAATAATTATCTTGTATCAATTATTGTGACTTCAAGTAAGTCATTTAACCTTTCAAACTGCTTTATGTGGAAATGAGTCTTTTCCATGTAGATTAGGATTAACGTGATACAAGATACTTGAAAACATGTTGAAATTTTTCTTTCACAACTTATTAATTATAGTATTAATATGAAAATATAGGGCTTGAACTTTAGGAAGTCCAGGAATTAGAACCTTGATAATAATGTTCATATACACTATGAATTATCCTAAATATCCAACAGTAGGGGTAGGAAGATGACATGTATACCATCTCATTTATTGGTGTGTTCTTCTACAATAAAGTTCTTGATTATGCCACTCTGAGGCCAAGAAAGGGCAGAACCATAAGGTTTAAAAGACTTATTCTGGAACACTGTGGGTCAAGTGAGCTAACAACTGGCTTTTCAATAGTTCCATATACCTGTGAAAATGCCATTTAGTCCCGAATCAGTATTCTGAGAGAAGAAGAGAAACTGAGGTTTAGACTAAGATTACAGAGGACCTCTTAGTGTCAGTCTGGACACAGTCTGTCGATTTGCTTGTATCTGAATCTGTGCTCATTTGGACCTTGTGACTGTCTCATCTCTAAATAAAAACTGTTAAATCCATGGCACTTAATGACAGTGCTAGTGACTGATCTTTACTTCTCTTTTTGCATAGTTGTGTATCTCTGTTATGTAAGTTTCATCTCTGCAGCAAGAGTTTTGATAGGCAAACTTCTAGATCAAACTCAGGGTCCCATACATATTAAGAGTGGCTTTTTTCTTGAATTGTAGGGTTCAATTTTAGGCACTTCAGTCAATCTTCACAAAGATAAAGATACTGAAACCCAGAAAATATAAATAGGTAATTATCCAAAGTTACTTTGTAAGGTTTCCATAAATATTTATTCATATCATCTGCTAAGTGCCTATGATTTGTGACTCATGAATTCACAAATAAGGATGTAATACGAACAGAGATGATGTACCTTTGAATAATACTTTTCCCTAGATTACAAAATACTTAGCTTTTCATAAAGTACCTTCACCTACATCATTGTGTGTAAAGACTCCTAGACTCTGGAGTGGCAGAATACGCCAGTTACAAGAAAGGATGCTACTGAGCTGGGTATTGGAAAACACAAGAAGAAATGAGCAGGACTCGGATTAAATAATGGACAGAACAATCATACATTTGTTACTATTGAGATAAAGCCACAAAAGGAAGTTATTTTTAAAAGGAAGCAAAGATAAGCCTGCAGCTTTCTTCAGCTGAAATGTCCTTCTGTTTCTTCTTCTTCGTCAGAGAAGCCTACTCTTTCCTCAAAGCTCAGCTCAAAGGCCTTTTCCTTTCATGAAGCTGTCATTGGCCGCTGGTGGTCTGCAACACATGCTTCTTTTTGCGCTCTCTAGCTCTTCATATGTAGCTCCTTTCTTCTTTGCAAGTAATGATTTGCCCTACAAAGGCTCTTGAAGGCAGAGGCCAAGATGTCATCACAATCACCACCATCCCCAACACAGGGCTTTGCGGAGCAAAGATTCCAAGAATGCATGCAGAATTTATGTGGAAGGCATGTCATTAAGTTAGAGAATTCACATTGAGAGAAACCACTAAACACTCTATTTAAGACAGCTTTCATTACCATAATGAAATATCTGACCCAAGCTACTTATGAAGAAAATGAAATGTATTTAGCTCATATATTTGGAAGTTCAAACTTCCAAGTCAGGTAACCCCACTGGTTAACCCTTGGTGAGAGTTGCAGACAGGAAAAGTATATGTGGGAGCCAGTCAACTCTTAATCAGGAAGCAGAAAGATACAAGAGGAGCCAGGTTTGCTTCTTTTACAACAACCCTCTTGCAAAACTAACTAGATCACTTAAGAAAATACCTTAATTGTTTTTAAGGTCATGCCCCCGTTAACCTAAGGATTCCATACTACAGCCCACAGTTTAAGGTTCATCCAGTCTTCTAGTACTGCCATGCTGGGGATCAATCTCTCAAAACCTGAACCCTGGAAGGACACAGATCTCCACATATTCTCATAAAGTAATCCCCCAGAGTTACCTTTGCCAGATTCTGCAAGAAGTCATTGGGATATAACCAGTGAAAGCAAAGACAACAGAAAAAGAAGAAAAAAGTAGCAGAAAAACACGATAAAGAAAACAAAAGTGTGCAGAGATTTAGAAAAGGACGTTGATTCAAGGACTTGGTGTTCCTTGGTTAGATTTTAATGTCCTCCTAAGTACTAAGCAGTATCCTAACTGGTAGGGAATACCACAGAGAACAAGGGTCTGTTACTGCCCTTAAGGAGGTTATTATAGGCTGTTAGAGGCAGACCAGAAACTGGTAATTACAAAATAAAAAGGCGAGCTCCTTGTTACCTACAATAGGATAGTTGTACTGAAAAGGAACTCTGATTTTAAATTATCTTAAAAGCATAGTTCACAAACATAAGGGTGTTAGTGGCTGGATTTCCACTCTTGTGACAGCAAAGCTAGTGACTGTTGGAATTTCAGTTATAAAAGCTGCACCTCTTCATTAGTAGCTTCATGAAGACAGGTGCAAAATCGAAAACAAAGCTGAGCAAAGCTTGCATTGACAATATACAGATGTCTCTCAAGAATGGCCTGTAACACCATTAGCACTTTGACTGTGGACTTATAGGACTTCAACATCTCATTAGAAATCTTGTTGGTGTGCTAGTTGAATGTGTTTCTCACTGCTTTCGCTGTGAGCTCTCAGAGCTTAGGAAACGCATCTGTTTATACACCTTTGCATCTCTAGCTCAGTCCCTCACCCACAGTAGGTGCTCAGGAAGTTCATTCACTTACACTTGCTACTTTAATCACTGGCTGTCACGGAAGTAGTATTTTTGTATGGCCTGCAAAAGCTTCTCCCTTTGTGTGGTACTCACTCCAGAATGCAGTACAAGTCCTGCATATGGCAAAAATTAAAACTGGGCCATCCACAAAATACACCGGACTACCACCCACAGTTGGGCAGGCCAGGCCCAAGACACACCAGCCAGGTGGGCTGGGCACAGTGGCGGAGATCTGCCTGGCTCTCCTTTACATGCCGTCATGCAACACTACACGTGTTGAAAGGGAACAGTGAAGCCTCTGGGTTCACACAGTCACCCTGACAATGCTATTTCTAGAGGTCTGTACAAAAACACACTGGATCCAAGTAAAATTTGAAATTCTAAAACGCAATAGTAGTAGTTAGTACTTATGGAGCTAAGGTTTCAACTGACCATATTTTGCCTTGTTGATCATGAGTATGGTAGTGATTTCTAGATGCCTTTGAGGAGCAGGGATAATGTGGAGACACAGGGAAGCCATAAAAACTCACTCAGGTTCCAACATTTTTATTTCTGTGTGAGAATTTTTCTCACTTGCTAAACCTACATAAAGGCCAACATGTTGAGCTCATTCCAATATGCTCCGAATGAAATGAGCGCTTAGTTTTTGCACAGTTATTTATTTTGTTAACTTTTTCAGAAATGGTTATATTGTTTTTATGCATGTCTAGCGCAATGTTAATACACTGAGCCATTGTAATCTCAGTGTAAATGCCACTGCATTCATGAATGATAATATTAATACAGTGCTATTTAGAGTATATTTCATTTTAAAATCACAGTTCTGCAATTATTTTTGTTTTAAATACCTGGGTTGACGCATGAACCTCATAAAGCAGTTAGTTGATGGATACTATTAGTAACACCAGGGAAAACCAGAGAGTTTACAGAAAGGGGAAATAATAGGAAAACATTCAGAAAATTGCTTTAAAGCACAAAACAAGAATAAAGTGCATTCAACCTTTTAGTATAGAAATAATGGATAAAATGATCAAGGTAACTAATATTTATTTAACATTTGCTCTTTGTCAGGCACCATATTAAGTACATTATCTTATTCTTCAGAACAAAGAAGGGATATAAAATAATTAAATTTTAACTTGAATTTCATACCCATCTGAATCCAAATAAAACATCTTTAATGGCATACCCTTTGTCATTAGACATTATACTTCTGAATGCCCGACTCTAAGTTTTCAAAAAGTTAGAGTGGGGAATTCAAAGAACTTTCTCTCCCGAAGGAGAAAGTGGGCCTTCTGAAGGAGAGCATAATGAGGTGTAATACCTTACTAATTATATATACCTGCAGTAGCGCCAATCTCTCCCAATCAACTCAGGACATATATAGTTTATGTGCTGACCTTCCTCTCCTGCCAGTCTAAATGGAAACTTCCAGGCTGTGGTTTTAATCAGAAAAGAACCCTTTCCTCCCTATCCAAATCTATCACAGTTACTCACCACCCCTAGGTTTTCATCTTAGAGACAAGTCCTTCTGGTGATGGATGTGGCATATTTATAAATCAGCTTGCACAGTAAGCAAGGAGACTTCCAGTTAAAACACATAGAAGACTATGATTAGAGTCCAGTAATCAAGACGGTGTAGCTTTGAGAAAAATCACATATGGTTGACCATTAAGAATAACTAGAACTGTGATTTTTGTGTAAATTGGGCAGGTCAGAACATACTTTTTAACAAGGGGCCCAGTCTCAGGTGCTATCCTAAACATTTGTCAACCCTGTCCAAAGACTTATTTAAAGAAGTTTGCATATAATTAAGGTAGATCTTTATTTTTTCAAATTTTATTCTTCTTCCTGTTGATTTACCATTCTGAATATTTATGAATGATGCTCATACAACTTTCAAGTGACTTACTATTAAATAATTAAAGACGAGAGATTAAGAGCCAAGGTACATCTAGTTTTATCAAAAATCATGAGTAGATTGTGAAATCTAATTATGAATGCCCTCGCAGCTAAGGATTCAAGAGAAACAGTGTACTGAATATATTTAATCACAACAAGAGGGAGCATATCAGTGAATAAGTCAAAACAAACTCATGGAGGAGAGCCCTTATGATTTTGAGGTTGGAATGAATGGGGTGTAGTCACATCTCATGAAAGTGCTCACAGTCTACAGCCCATCAGACTGGCTATGAGTTGCATACCCTGGAGGAAGGGAGGAAAACTTTTGCTCATATCCACTGAGAGATTGGTACAAATGGCTTATTATTGCCAAAACAGCAAGGAAACTTTCCAAATGCCCACTTGTGAGCAATGTATTTATACAATTTTATATACATGTGTATGTCTGTATGAAAAAACTATGTTATGCAGAACAAGTGGATAATTTACAAAAATAATGCTGAATGAAAATATACAATCTTGGTAAAACACCATGTACTAGAAAAATACCAAGTTCGGGTTACTGTAAAAAAACAAAGATTGGGGGCCGGGGAGTTAGCTCAGTGGTTCCGGCGCCTGTCTAGCAAGCGCAAGGACCCGAGTTCGATTCCCTGGTAACCACATAACAATACTGGGTGTGGAGACCCACACCCAGCAGCAACCAGTACCACATACTACAGTGCTGGGCGTGGTGGCTCACGCCTGTAATCCCAGCACTCGGGAGGCAGAGGCAGGAGGATTGTGATGTGAGTTTGAGGCTGAGCTCAGGGCCAGCCTGAACCACAAAGCGAGACCCTATCTCCAAAAACCTAAGAAAAAAAAAAAACAAAGATTGGAGACAAAGATTATTTCAGTTTTGTTTACAATGTCTTTTTTTTTAAAAAAATGCTTATGAAAACAATATGTTACTCTGCTAATTCCAAATGGTGTTCGTGCATGATTTATTGTTTATGCATTTTACATTTTTAATTAAGAAACAGCTTATGATTTTCTACAAGATTAAGGACTATCAAGATGGACTGTAGCACAGCCAGCAGAGCCTAAAGACCATGTGTGGATGGAACCATAATCTTCAAGATGCATGTTGTGGTCAAATTAACAAAAATTTGTTTTAAGAGTTAGTCTATTCACTCAACAAGTATTTATTAGGCCCTTCTATGGGCAGCCACAAGGTGCAGTCCTCCTTTTAAATTTGTATTTTGGAGAGAAAAATATATTAAACAAATGAGCAAATAAATGACATAATGAGCAGCTGGTAGTAGTAACTGGGGCAATGTCCAGTCAAAAGTGATATCTCTTTAGCTTGATCAGAGTCTGAGCTGTCTGGTTATTAAATATTTTTATATCGCTCCTTCAGTAAGTACAGTGAAAACAAGCAGGGTCCCAGAGGGTAAAGGATGTGGACAGGATGGATTTTAAATGGTTTTTTGAACAGAGACCTGAATAAAAAGTTATAAAAGACATAAATGCAGAGCCAACCAGAGGGGCAACAGAGAACCAGGCATCACCAGGAATATCAAGGACAGACTCTTTGATAAGTATTGTGAAACAGGAAAAAAATGTTCAAAAGGGAAGTGGGGACAGAGGAAAGTAAAGAAGGGAAAGATAAAAATTGAGTGATAAAAGTAAAAAAAATGGAAACAAAGCTTATGTATATAAGGTTCAGGTTGAAAAGAGGGCAGGGCAATGGGAAAAATGAGAATTAAGTGTCGTGTACAGTTATAAATTCTCAATGATGAATATGATCATACTGTATTTATAAAATGTACCAATAAACCCAATAATGGGTGTAAAAAAAAAAAGAAGGAGCAGCCAGAGAGGACCAGGCAAAGCGGGAAGAATCAGAGTGGAGGTCGGGGGGTGGCGCACACAGTGACTACACAAGACTCTCAGGCCACAGTGTGGATTTGAATTTAATCTTAAACAGGCACAAAATTACAGGACAAAACTGAGAAAGAGAAGGACCTCGCCAACCTAGATTATTAAAATGATTATCACCCTTTTGTATCAGAGAGGTTGGTTTTTCCCAGGCCCTGCACCATCCAAAAACCATGGCTGTTCACATTTTATGTATGAAATGGTCCAGTATCTGCACATACTCCACACACTTCCTCCTTTATAATTCAAATTGTATTTCTAATGATAACCAATACAGTGTAAATGCTATATATGTACTTATTGTGCTATAACCACTGTTGTTGTTGTACTGTAATGTTTAGTAAATGATAACATAGAAAAACAGCCTGTACATTTTCAGTACAGATGCTATTTATTTTAGTATTTTTCTGTCTGGGGTGGGTTGAATCCATGGACATAGAACGCATGGATAAATATGTGAAATTATATTTTAAATTATACGTTATATAATATTTTGAAGAGTTGTGACTTTGATAATAGAACAAGAGTAGGAAGCAGGGAGGTTAACTAATATATTCCATAGTCCAGCTCAGAAAAGAAACTGGGATTGGGATATGACTGTTACCTTTGGGAAAGGTAAGAAATGGTTGAATTTGCAATATATTTTGCAGGCTTGATAACAGAAGTTAGTCATATGTTATAAGGGATATAAAGGAATGGAAGAGCCCTAAAGTGTTCTGTCCTAAACAGTGAAATAGATACACATAAGTTGTCATTTACAGATATGGAAAAGACTAGAGGAAGATTCAATTTGGAGAGAAATCAAGAGATCTATATTGAACATGTTACATTTCAAAACGCCTTCTAGACGCACCATGTAGGCAGTTGGCTATATGGTAACAATTGTTAATGACACTGCAAAACAAAAGCATCATGCCAACTACTTTTCTCAACACCTCACCCACAAGAATATGATTTTTGGAGTAGTCCACAGTTGCTAACTTATTCTGGTATGAGATGGTGAATACAATATGTACTCAGCTCTCTATGATTTCTAACAGCTTATTTCCATTTATATGAACACATTAGTGGAAAAGAAGGCAAGAATGGAAACAAACACTGCTGATTGGCTCTCTTATCTCTGAATGAAGACACTCATCACATAATGTGTGTTTACAACACTCCATGCACTGTTTACAGAATCCGATTTTCTAAGGTTCAGATTTAAAAGCTTTTTAAACAATAAAACCAGAGTACTGCACTGCATAGTCCAAATCATAAATATCATTCTTAGAACGGTGTTTACCGTGGTTTTATCATACATGCTACAAACGTATACAGTAGTTTAAGCATGGGACATGGGCCAAGGATTTCTGTATTTATCATGCTTCCAACAGTTAGTTGGGAAAATTACTCAACTTCATGACTTCATGTCTCAGTTGTTTCACTTGGCAAATAATAATACTAAAACTGAGGATTTCAAGAATTGACACAGGCCAAGTGCTTTTTGTGGTGGATGGCACTATATAAATTCTTCATAAATATACAATGAAGATATTATTTGTAAAAATGTAATACAAATTCATTTTTTAAAAAACCCATAGGTTCTACTGTGCCTATCACACTGATCTCCAAGATGGTAAGTAGAGCATTATTTGGGGCCTGATCCTAGACATATTGCTGAGAATGCTTCCTCAAATTCATGTTAGATGAATCATTCTAAACTTTAAAATAAGAATTCAGACACAGTGATACTGTCATACACAATCAAAGTTTGATTAACACACTGGTCACCAGCTCATTTTCCCTATGCCAGGATCATGTCACCTTCCCTAACTCATACAAATCACCAAGATTGGAACCTCCTCCTCAATGAGAGAGACTTCAGGTGCTCTGCAGTTTGTCTAATAGCTACTTGGCCCACAAAAGCATCCATAATTTTGAATGTCACTTTCAAAAAACCTGAGGACCTCTCGTGCAAAGAGCACTAAGTGATATGCACATGCTTTCTTTAAATACGCAGTTCTCTCACTAGAACAGCCTTCTTTCTACCTCCTAGGCAAGTTTCATATTCCTCGTTTAATCATTTCTACCAACTTATAAATTCTTTCCTCATAAAATCAATATCGAGGAACCATAACAGCAATCCTGAAACACAAGACCACACTTTGGAAGTTGTCTGGAAGTATATTTGATTTCCTCATTTTATTATTTCCAAGGATGAAAGAGATCAATGCGAAAGAAACAGAAAGTTATATGTGGTGGTGAAGAATCCCTCTGTACACATAACCTGGAGGTGGTCTCGGCAGCCCGACTTCTCAGTGGACCACAGCTTCAGGAACAAAAGGGTTACATCTTTACACTGGAGCAATTACCACCTCTGTTCTTCTCTGAATATTTTAGAAGTCAAAGTAGGTCAAAGAGTGAAAAACAATTCTAGTTCTTCCTCAGCTCACATCTTGAATTTTCATGGAACAGATACTATTTGAATCTATCTATTCCCCAAACGATGAGAAGAAGCTTACAACTTGCCAATGTCACTAACTTCTTTTCCAATATTGTGCTTGTGAAACAACTTTTATCATTTTCTCTTATTGTAAGAAATGAAACTTTGAAATGTAAAAATGGTGCATGAAAAATCAGTCCACTTACTGGTCTGGGGAATTAAAAGCTAAGCAGATTCCACACCAGCAGCTTCATATAGGAATGTATTTCTACATGCAAGTGTTCCCAAAAGCAACGATACAAAATCAAAACAGACCTTTGCTTAAGAGTAAAGCGTAAGTTTGTAGTGGGCTCTTATATGAACTTTTTCTAGTCCCAAGACTGGCTTCTTGCCCCCAAAACCCTGTTCAGGAAATCATAATATTTCTACAAAGGGAAAGTTGCAGAAAAGTTTGATATGTGATCTTTTTCTGGCAAGAGAAAAAAAGGTATTTCTATTTTGAACTGATTAACAAAAAACACAATTTGCAAAAAGCTCAAATGCACTAGTCATGAGCTTCAGGACATTAAAACAAACAACTTAAGCATTTATAAACAAATAACTTTAAAAAATATCCATAGAGTAGAATATTATATAAGATTATATCTCAAGAATACAACATTAAGCTAACAAGAAACTATACAATGATACATACACTATATTCTCATTCACGCAAGTTTCCAAAAGAATGTTACACACAATTTATGAATCAACATACAATTTTTAATCATTTATTACATAAAAGAGAAGACAAAAAATATTTTTTGTATGGGGCCGGGAGTTAGCTCAGTGGTTCTGGTGACTGTCTTGCAAGCACAAGGACCTGGGTTCAATCCCCGGTAACCACATACCATACTGGGAGTGGAGACTCATGCCCAGCAGCAACCAGTACCACATGCCACAGTGCCAGGCGTGGTGGCTCACGCCTGTAATCCCAGCACTCGGGAGGCAGAGGCAGGAGGATTGCTGGGATGTGAGTTTGAGGCTGAGCTCAGGGCCAGCCTGAACTACAAAGCAAGACCATGTGTCAAAAAAAGAAAGAAAGAAAAAAATATATATATATATATATATTGTATAAAGAAAGAAAAAAATATCAGAAAGCATAACAAATACAAAGGGTAAGGCTTGTTTGTGACATTTTTGTCCTGGTTGTGTGGATACACGTGTTTGCTGGGATTCAACATAAAATTTATCCCTCATTGTAGGCCGATGTAAAGTAAGCTTTAAAGCAAAGGATCATTTAGTCATTTTAAGCTTTCTATTCCCAATGAGGTCTCCTGACTTAACACTCCAAAGCTCTCTTTCTTCCAGTGACTTTCAAGTCCAGACAAAAGAGAGCAAGACCCAAGAGGAAGGATATGCCTAACTCCCATGACAACTCTTTCCTCGTGAGAGCAGTAAAGTCCCTTCCATTCTGAGATGATCTCGCACTTGGGTACATAGGAATGTAGCCATATCCTGTAGCCTTAACTCAATATAACACAATGAGCTTAACATCCTAAAAATACATCCTCTAATATGTAAAAGAAGAATCTGTTTAAAGAACACTATTCTTTTATGTGTTCACCAGAGCACTGACCAACTGCAAAAAAAATGTCCCGTTGCCCAAATGGGAAGATAAATGAAATACTGCAAATTTACATTATTGAATGTTGAATATTTTTAGCTATAAAAACCAATACTTGAAAACTATATGATAAATAGATGCAGAAAACACTACTAAATGAAAACAAAGGCTGAAAACTATATAATTTAAGCTCCAACTTGAAAAGCAAAGGCCAAATAGTGGTGTTATACAGGTCCAATTTGAAACAAAATATGTGTTATACTTGAGAAGTTAGAAATACAAGAGACATTATAGAATGATTTCAGTGTTATGTGTTACACTTTCTTATCTCTCCCAAATTATCTACAATAATCTAGGATTATTTATTTGAAAAATATTTTAAAGGGTTCAATTTAAAATGGAAAAATCATAATATGTACAGTCCAGATAGATGAAGATATATTTTCAGATACAGCTTATACAAGATTTTATCTCTGCTGTCTCTCTTCTGAGAACATGTTCATGAACTGCTCAATGTTTTTCTAGTTCCTTTGTAATTTGCAGAGGAAAATCAAGCATCAGATTTATAACAGAATTTCTTAAGAAATAAAAATTATAACTAAATACTATAAGTCAATTGACCAATTAATAACCTACAGCTCTGTTATGACTTGCTGCCTGAGATGATATTAAATACTATGAGATATAAAAGCAGTAGAATGTGGAATCTCAACAATTTCTACTATGTGTCAACAAGTATAATGGAATTCTCACACATTACCTTATATGGTAATTCACTCATGAGTCAGAAAAAGATGAAACAAATATGTATGTGAGCATTTAAAACAAGATATATTTAGATAATGAATAGTGGAGTACAACTGAGCATACAAAGGGGGCTAACATATGTACTGTGTATGCATATATACCAATATATATTAACCTACATATCTATATGGATAGGTAGGCGGAGAGGCAAGTAAACAGATAGAGCAAGGAGTTAACAAATCACAAGAATGATATCAGTGGACATTGGTAGGTGTAGACAGAAATTAACAAATTAGATCTGGAGGAGTATTTGGGATCAGGGTGAGCAGAGCGGGGCATAGACTACTTCTCACAAAAGGAATGACATCTTCTGTCCTGGTGAAGACAAGAGACGATATGAGGTGAAGGGCTTCTTGTATAATGACACTAGTTCTCAAAATCAGAGGGTGCAGGGCAGGGCAGATATCAGTAAGTCCAACTAAGTGCTAAGTCCGAGTAAGTCGCCCACAGTTCCCAAGATAAAGAGAGACGGACAGACAGGGCCCAAAGTGTGGAGAATATGACCCATGAACTACAGTATTTTAGGACACTGCTTCTCATTCATTTCTAGTGATGGTCCTCTAGATTAAAAGCAGGTAAGGTTACTTCTTACAGGACTGAAAGAGGTAACTCAAAGAGGCCAACCAAAGGGCAGGCATAATTTGAAGTCTCATACTTCACCTTTAAAACGCTTGCATTTTTGCCTTCTTTTAAATGTGTTCTCTAACGTTGGTGCAAACTGGCAGTTTCATGTAGCTGAGATTGCTCCATCACATTCACCATACTCTTGCATGTGCTAAATAAATATGTGCGTGTGTGTGTAAAACTCATTGGGTTTCATGAACTTTGGTTCCTTCTCTGTCCTGCCAGACATAAGAAACTATCCTGCCATTAGCTAGGTCTTCGGCATGATCTATAGGCTGCAGAACCCACCCGCTACACTCAGCCTTTTCTCCCTATTCTTCTCTGACCATTAACATGAAGAATTTAGTGGCTGACTAGTATTTTTCAAATGACTCTTTAAGATACGGCTAAATACTGTTTTGCCTTTAAATTCTGAGTGTTGCTCCTGCTTCTCTGTCCACTCATGCTGTGTGTGGTGTCAATTTTGTTCTGGTCTCATTTCATTGGGTGGCAGTGGCCTTATGGTGTGTGACTGTGACTCAGTACTAGATTTTACACATGCCATGTGCCCCATTCACTTTCTGTTCATATCCCTCTCCACATGGCAGTGTGCAGTCATACCTGTGAAACAGCCCAGCAAACACAAGGGCAGAGGCACATATACAGGATGACTATCTGAGAACAATAAATGACATGAAAGTTTTGGTTTTTTGTCCCACCATAATCTTTATTAGCTCCTTCTCATGAACTTCCCCATAAGCTCTGCATATACTAAGTCAATGCAGCTCGGGCCCAACCCAGTAGTTTCCATCCAGTCAGACTGTTGGTCTTAGGGGTGGGAATTTAGCTCAGTGGTTCTGGCCCCACGCTTTGCGAGCACAATATTCCAAGTTCAATCCACGGTACCAACAACCCCACCCACAAACCAAAACACACTGTCCATGTTACGTCTTCTCTTAAGTCCTCTACAGACTCCACAGGGCTCTAATGGGAAGTAAATCTGTATGCACCTAGATTTTAAAAGCAAGTAGAATACTTTAGACTTGATGCAATAGATAATAAGGAGCTATTACAGGTTCCTTAATAAAGCTTTACTTGATGTAGTGATAAATCAGAAAGATTGATTTCTGTGGAACTTAATTTACTGCAAACATGAATTAAACTTTTCTAAGAAATGTCTAAATAATGAACTAATAACAAGGAAGTGTTAATATTGAAAGAGGCAAAGAATTTTTAAAAATTTCATTCTGGCATAATTAAGGTCTAAATCAGTTCAAATGAACAATGTCACTGTTATTAAGACTTCATTTATTGAATTATGTTTCATATGAATGAAGTGTATTTTTAAGATTTTTCAATTATTATATAAATCAATGTCATTTCCACTTTACTGAAGAATTGATATTAATCTTTTGTCACTGAAAATGTAATCATTTGTCAAATTAACTTCTCAAAGGCCACCTGATAGTCACCAGATGGCAACCTCTGATGATGTCACATCAGAAATGTAAATTAGGGAAAGCCATGAGAGACTATGCAATACCACCCATTTACCTCCAAGGTTTCTCTGAAATTGGAAAATATAAGGGCTCCCTAGCACCTTCGCAGATTTCATTTGACTGTAATAAAATATGCTCTATCTGTAATGCTTGCAGTAATTAAAGATTTTTTTCCTTAATAGGAATCTATCTGAACACAGCCCAATATGGAATGATCATTAATAGACCTGCTAAGGCACTTGAATAAATGTCTATCAAGAGCACACATTAGTAAATTTCCTAAAGAAAATCCATTTTCATTTCAAATTTCCACATTTTATTTAGAAAAATTATGCCCTTTCTTATAATTATTTCAGTAAATGTAATGAGGGTATTGCTAACTACACCTCAGAGTACTTTATTTTCTCCATTTTTTAGTAATACGAGTCTCCTTGTAATTAAAGTCATGCTGCATTAATGATGCAGAAAGTCTCCAAGGGAAACATTTAATGTCCACCTCATAACATTATGCCAAAATTACACGCACAGAAGACTTTTTAATAGTCGCTGTTTCCTGATTTCGTTTGGACTGGCTCTGAAGTCCATGGCAGCACACAAGGCCTCCCATTCCCAGGCATCAGCACTGCTGCACCATAAACTGTACCAACGCGCCCCATTTTCCCCCTCGGTAGGCTCCCTTTCAAGGCTTCTATTCAACTTCTCCAGAAAATTAGCTTCAGGGCGGAGATAATTGCTCATAATTTGACCATTTTGAAGCCACTGGCGTGTTGCATGGATAGATGACAGTGTCTAAACACAATGAACAAGTTATAGCTCTGCGATATCACTTCGGCTCTAACACGGGTTTAGGTCCTCCTATTTGGTCTTTATGCAAATGGAAATAAACTGTTGTCACCAGATCCATGTTTTCTGACAGCTGTGTCACATGAAGCTTGTAATGTGGCTGCCAGGACAGGATCGCCACAAAGATGCTCTTGCTGCCTCAACAAAAATGGTTGATTCTCTGACCTCCAGACTCTTCTTGTTCAAAAAACACAGAGATTTTCTTTTTTCCAGCACTCTTAATTTAAAAGAAAATGTGTCGTCTCCAAAACAGGTAACTCATGTACTTTTCTCTCTTTTGCTCTCTCATTAGAAATGGCGCAATTCTCCCAGAAAACAGTTGTTTGCAAATGCTTGTATAATTAAAATACAACTTTTCTAAAGCAAACGACACTGAAGATTTATTAAGTTATGTCACGTAGGTTAATGAGCAGAAATCTATTATTAAAAGGAGTCATGTGCTCATTTTCTCCAGATTTTCACTTTAGATTAAAATGAGTGCAATGTTCATGAATAATCTCTGGCAAACGATGATGGAGCAAATGCAGAAAGCAGCACCACTCAGAACCCAATGTCAATGCGCTTCAGCTTTACATTAAATAAATTGGCTGTGAGAATTATAGGACACCTCTGTGGCCAAGTCCCTGCTGCTGCTCAGGACTAACACAGTCATAGCTAATAAGAGGGTCGGAGTTGAGCAAGTGAAACCATCCTGCAGCCCACATTTACACACAGGGCTAAACAGGAACCATGCTTCGCTGGCAGCTCCCTGATGTAATGGGCCGTAATGACTCTGGGAGCAGGTTCGGACGGTACGAGTGTCAAGGAGGAGGGAGGGTCCACGTCTTAACACAAGTGACTTCGGATCCCCATTAGACCTCGGGCTAAGGAGCACCCGAACAGGTCTGGGATGATGACAGCGTCCTGAAAAAGTTCTGCAGCCTCCTGTCAGGAACTGTTATCCTGAAGGATTTTATGAGAAATTCAAATCGCAGGAAGAAGCGTTGGTCTATTAGTTCATTATCACTGATGTGGCATGTAATATGTACATGAATAGTCCCCAAGTGTGTGATTTGAGGAGAGATTATTAACTCAGTTACGCCAATTGTACCCATATTAAGGAATACAAATTAAGGATTGATAGGTAATATCTCACACACCTCATCGTCTCTCTTGAAAAACTACTGTGTTTAAGTTGAAACCACCAAGGCTTCTGAATGTCTACAACCTATTAAGATTCTGGCTTTTAAAAAACTGTTCTGTGGAGTTTCATGTGAGCATAAAATGTATCTATCTCACTGAACTTGAGACCAGCAGAGGAAAAATCATTTCAATTCTCTTTTCTCATTTGGCCTCTGACATCACTTAGCCAATGAGCTCACAGGTAGTAGCTGTTTAAATACCTCAGATCATATTCCCCTGAAAGGCAAGCACAGGAAGCCCCGTAATACATCCTTGCCTGCTAAAAATGCCCGCCAAGAAAACCCTTCACCATGATGGACAGGGGCAGTGCTGATTGGGTATTCTCCAGCCACAGGCCGAGGACAAAAGAGCTACAGCACGTGGAAATCAGACCCTGAACACATCACACGGGGCCTGTGCAAGTAGAAACATCAGCCTGAAAAAGGATATTGGCCATTTTACTCAGGCTGTAAATTATTAAACAATTTCAGAAGTGGGATACAGTTACACGTGTCCTGTACACTAATACACAGCGCTGGAGTCCTCTTGGTAACACAGAGTTGGCCCAGAACTCTTCCTCTGCTGTGAGGCTGCACAACCTAATACCCAAACAGTAAGTGCCCTGCAGATTTGCAATGAGATCTTAAATTATCTCTTTCGTGAGAAATTATTAAAGATTTTATATAAAATCAACGCATTTCTCTGCTCTTTCACAGATTTATTACAGTTTTCTAATAGGTTTGAATAAACTCCCCAGGAAGCCTGTGGTTTCTAAAATGTAACTTCTTTGCAAAGCATATACCTGTTTCCCAGAGAGAAGGGCCCACTCTTTGAAATATTTAGTCTTTCAGGGCACTTTAGTCATAGTGACACCCAATAGCGGTGCTCTTTTTCTCATTCTCCACAAAATCAGGTTTCGACTATAATTCAAACAAGTCCCTAAAGGCACTGCTAAAAAATGGCAAGCCCTTTGCTTTTAGGTGAAAATACTCTGTTGCGCAAAACTGTTTTCTGTTACAAAAACCTTTTCTATAGTACTTGGTCTAAGATGATCTTATGCTAATTTAACTCACTGGGGAGTGTGAGCAGATGTTACTTTGATTAATAGTTTTACTATCCTGAAAATGCCAGGCCAGGTTCAAGATAATAAAATCAAGTAAGAATACTATTAGAATCTGCCATAGGATTTTATCTCTTCTGTGGAGAAAAATGGGATCACAGACCTTGTATCAAAGAAAGACAATCTATAATAAAACAACAACAACACAGAGCAAATGAACGTACTGTCTGAATTGTTTAGCATGCGAACTATCACCATTCTAATCACAGTCTCTTTACTGATACCCCTCAGGCATATTATCAGCTGCATCCTTAGTGGAAACTCGGGGTGTCATCCCAATGCTTGCTACTTTTTCATGTAGTATTTAACTTTTCACCCTGAAAAAGACTTAGATGCACTAAGAACAATACATTTTATAACTTTTCATTATCACAAAGACAGTATTTGAATTTGCATGTTCTGGTTCATTACTTTCCAGTGATTATGTTTTCCACTCTTTGTTTGTTTGTTTTTGAGACAGAGTTTCACTTTGTAGTTCAGGCGGGTCCTGTGTTCACTATGTAGCCCAGACGAGTCTAGAACTCACAGCAATTCTCCTGCTTCTGCCTCCTGAGTGCTGGGAATACAGGCATGAGCCATCACACCCAGCACTGTGGTATGTAGTTACCCGGGATTGAACTAGGGACCTTGAACTTGCAAGGCAGGCACTGAAACCACTGAGCTAAATCTTCAGCCCCATGAAATATATTTTCAACACTCCAAAACTTCTCTTCAAAATACAACACAACAAAACACAGTCATCTCTGACAGTAAGAGGCTGTATGAGTTGGTCAAGACTTCTAGAAAAGCATCTCAGGAGATTTTAGTCCCCCTTGCTTTGTTTTCTTTCTCACTGGTCTCATGCATGGACTTAAATCACAACAGCTTCCTGCTGAATGAAGCCAGGACATCTAATCTCTTCAACTACCCTGAATTTGGGACTGGCATCTATGAGTAGAAAGAAACTTTCAAAGTTGGTTTGCCATTGAATTTTACCACAAACTGACATATTTGACTTCATTATAGTTTCCATCTCTAATTTGAAATTAAACCTTCAATGGAACTTTATATATCCTTCAGTTCATGAACTTAATTCTTGCCATGACTCATGCTGCAAACCCAATTGGATAAGAGCCAAATGGAATTCAATGGTTAAGTTCAATGTTGACCTTATGAGGAAATTTGATTTAGTGCTTGTCCAGTCCATCCAGAATCATGGCAGGAATTAAGTCCGTGAACTGAGGTACCGCAGTATATATCACTGGCCTCAGAGAAACTCTTGGTTTTCTGGGAAGCAGAAAGTTCCAATGCATCAACTGTAATTCTGTGTAGC
This sequence comes from Petromus typicus, assembly GCA_004026965.1. Classification (NCBI taxonomy): domain Eukaryota; kingdom Metazoa; phylum Chordata; class Mammalia; order Rodentia; family Petromuridae; genus Petromus; species Petromus typicus. The sequence goes on along the minus strand of PVIR01001053.1, from coordinate 18,105 downwards.
ACAAGTCTCCACTGAGAACTAAGCTAACCTGTTAACACAAATGCATCACCTGAAATGCACACTCAGCACCTTGGAAAGTGTACGCAACTCAGCGTCATTTGCATGAAATACTCTACTCAAACGCATTGCCTCACCATTGCACAGAACGACTCCGGAGGGTCTCCACAGGTAATATCCGGGGGATCCAGCTTCACTTTCAGATATTTGGTCATGTCCGTAGATTCTGGCTGACAGGCCATGTAATCCCACACTTTCCCTTCTTCTGTGTAAATCTGAGTTTTACACACATCATAATGTCCCCACACCAAAGGGTAGGGCTGCATCACTGAGGACACTGTAACCCAAAGGGCATGAATGGACAGGAATCTTGACAAATACATCTCTGAATGCTTTTTACTCTTCGTGGCTTATCTGTAATCAGGATCTATTTTACACACACATATATGTGTCTTTTTAAGTGGGTAGGTCTGTGTACTTTTAAAAGGAGAGAGAGGATAAGATTTCAAAAAGATTCCCAAACCAATATGAAGGATTCAGATACTGTGCACACTCAGGAATACTGATGACTTTGGTGGAAACCTAACATACTGGTATGTCAGGCATCAACGACTTGTAGATTTCGCTTCATCCCACAAGATATCTTTTAGACTCAGGTCTCATTTGGTCTTTGTTGAAGATGTCCAGAAGCAGATAGTTCAGCAAAGTGGTGGCTCTCTCACTGTACATCCGGTAACCCTGAGTGATGCTCGGTGTCCACGGCTCACAAGGGCTGTCCAGGCACGCTGAGATATCAGTATCTGAAGCAAAAGGATGAGGGCCTTATAGTCCGCGTCTGATTCCCATCAATCATTCTGTTCTTCTGGCAGCAATATCCTTTTAAAAACAATAAGAGTGAGAGTTATTGTTCCACAATCAATGCATTACGAAATGTTTGCTATGTTGACATTTTAGAGGTTTGATGCAATACAAAACAAATTGGTGCAATATGGCTAACCTTTACTCAATTGCTTTGCTTATAATGAGTAAGCCCGGAAAATCATGCATGCCGGGGAGGATTTTGATAAGAAGTGTTTAACTCTTCCACAAAACAAAGGGTCAGATGTATGTGTTCCAGGTGAGTGGCATGTTTCACTTCAAAAAGTATGCTTTCCTCTTAACTGGGTGTAAACTGCTGGATTTAAATATCTCTTGTATATTGGGGTGCTAGAAAAATCTTTAAAGAGAACAATGAGGGCAAAGAGTTCTTTCAATAACAATGACAAAGAAATGACAAGCATTTGTATGCCTTTTTCACTTCGCAAAGAGACCCTAAAAACGTCTAAATTCCCAGTATACTTTCTAGCTTCTGCCAGCCAGAGTGAAAACTAGCATTGTTGGTGTGAGCCTGTCCCTTCAGATTTTCGTATTAAATTGGAAGACTTTAGCAATCTTTTGTTTAACTGCATTTACTGACAAAGATAACTTGCCTCTCTGAGAAAACATTCAGAAGTAAAGCAAGAAAATCCCTCTTTCATAAGAATTTCCTAATTTCTTCTATCTTTCTTCTTATAGCCATTACATGTGCATTTGTAGTTACTTTCTCTAACAGAAGAGAATTTGTCCCATAGGCAAATGTTATGGGCTGCTTTAAAAGTAAAAGCTCTATAGTAAAATGCACAATTTAAAATGCACATATAAAAACAGCTGAGGGTGAGCTAACAGGCCATGAAGCAGAATAATATGGCACTAATTCTAAGAGAAAATAAAAGCTACCATTTAAAGTCCTCATGGTAAACTGACAATGTATCTACACAGCTAAAGACACAAGTCACTGATTAATTTAATTGGTAACTTTTCTCTTTAGAGCTCATTACTCAAATCTAAAGAAGCACTAACACTCAGAATCCAGATGTTCAGAAAAAAGGTGTATTTTCTTCACTATTTGGTTCATAATCATGCTCCAAATTATTAACTATTTTTAAAGGGCTCAAAAAGGATGAAAAAGCCTGTAATTCTGGAAAATTCCATTATAAACCCTTCAATTCACATTAAACAGTTTAAATATGGAAGTTCACTATCTTAAAACAATCTTATAAAAGGAATTCACTATATTTAAATAATGCACCATCTTAAAATGAACTAAGCCACAGAGACTATGAAATGCCAACAGATGGTAGAATTGTGTTTCCATAGCAAAGTAATTTATAATAATTGCTTTATGGATGCAAGTGCAATTTTCATTATATTCAATTCATAAAATGTTATCATACAGCTGCAATTTGTGATATTTTCTATTAGGAAAAGTGTTGAATATTTGAGTTCCTATGAAGCAATAATTAGCAGTGTGTCTAAACATGTATAAACTACAGATTTGAATCTTCCTCTTCCAGACTATATTGTTGAGCACATTTTGAAATCTTAAGCCATAAAGAAAAAAAATCAGAGAGAAGCATGTGTTGTGGCTACTACAGTTTTCTGCTTTTTTTTTCAGACTCATTAGTAATTTTAAGTTGATATTTTCAGCAATATCCAACACTGACAACTTATAATGCAGAAAGGTGTTAAAATGATATAACTCTATATTTTCTAGATGCATTTGCCCAACTGTGTTGATGTTATAAGGGAAAGCATACACTTCAGGGGATGGAGGGAGTGGGCATTATATGTGAAGCTGTAAAACCTACTAGGACAGAAATTGTTAACTTTAATCCTTAGTTTCATATGCATGACAATTTATTTATCAAAAGCAGTATAATCAAAGACTTGAGACAGACTGCTTTGAAATTGAGCTGAATAAGTAGGACCTGTTAACCTGTAATATTATTTCAAAAGTAGGACTTCAGCCTTCACTTTTTAAGAAACATTATCATTCTGTAAATCCACTTAATCTGGGTTATGGTTTCCTTTACCACATTCTGACTTACCGCAGGAAAGAGTGAGCATACATTTGTACCCGAAAAACTTGGACACTAAGGAAACATACGTGAACCTGTTACCATCTCCTGACACAATAGCAATCCCAGTGTAACGAATTCTCTTTAAGGCGCACCAGGGTTATAATAATGGTCATTACACAGAATTATGGACTACACCATTGATCGAATAGAGGGAAGTGACAAGGAAAAATGCAGAAGAGTGCAAGATATCTGAATATTAGGCAGTTGCAGGACTGTGCGACAGACATTCTTGACATGAAGCAGCCAATTATAGCTTAAATTTCTGGCACATAACCAGTTGTGATTAATAGTTTTCCATTACATTACAGACATATTATTAATGTATTAAAAATGTCAAGCTTTGGCAACCGCTAATATGGCATGGCTCGGTTAGTCTGGAGAATTTACATTTAATGAGCTCTCATGGACCCAGGAAAAAGATATTGACCACAGCACATTACAGATCAGGAACAGAGGGTCACTAAGCTATTCTATGTCATAATTATTTTATTTCACTGTAATGTTTAGTTTCAGAAAATCACCTACTATGCATTCTTCACTTCAGGGTCTCTTTACTTTTCAGGGTCACAATACGATCCTTCAAAGGAAATTCTTTTAACTTCAAGTTAGTAATAAATTAAGTGTATGAACTTCCCTGGCACACAAAATTTAACCTCTGTCTGTGAAAATCAAGACTTTGCTACTAAGGTATCATTTTGGAGTTTTCAAAGGAAATAAAATGATACACAAGCAGAAAATTTATCTACACTGCAATCTCTATTACCTAATGGCCCTAGTTCCCATTTGGCTTTGCATTCAACCAGGTTAAAATATCAATAGGTTCTTAAAAGCTAGGCCATCAGAACAAATAGCTCAGCAAACCGATTACGAGAAGGACAGTCAATGACGTATGTTGAGACTTAACATACTAAACATATCCCTCTCAGCCCATAACTGAACTAATTGCCCAGGAATGTGGCTTTTGAATTTGTCTCAAGTGTCCAGGTCACCTAAAGAAGGACAGCTTCAGAGAACCTCCAGGCGGCCCCATCTCCGGCTCTTTAATTTGCCAAGCTTGGGGACTCACCGTAATCGAACAATGTCATACTTTACCTGTGAACTTTTTGATATTTAAAAAAAAACTCATTAAAATGCCACAAATACTCCATTGACTTCTGCCAGGTAAATTTTCAGAGCCAATGAAAAACAAAAAATTATGTAATGCAATATCCTTCATGTTGATCAATACTCATCATCAGGGCTTTGCACAGATGGAACATATATTTTCTCAGGATTCTGAAGCTCACTTAGGATTCTCTTTGTAAAAGATGTTTCTCAGGCCCTTCCTGTCATCAGGAAGAAACAAACATCCTCCCAAAATAGTACATGGAATAACAATGGTTAAAATTACTGCCGATCATGTCCCAAAAGCAATTGGCAATTTTATCAAGTAAGTGGAAAATATTGCCAGTAAATCTACTAACGATCACTTTTAGGATTCGTTTTGTTACATAATTTCACTAGGAGGTGGAGGTGGTGGTAGTAGGCTATTTATTCCATAAATATTCAGCTCTTCGGGGGCACCTGAAATAGACAGCTATTGAGTCATTCTTTATAGACGTTAAGAATTTTATAAATATGCATGTTTCTGAATGAAAAGGAACAACAGGAACATTGACTCTAATCATACTCCACTGAAAGGAAAAATATAAAGATATACAAATTCCATAACCTCCTGAAATCAACTGCTTCCAACACAGCCATCATAATAATATTTATTACATGAGCTGTTTTTAATGTATATTGAATGCTTTTTTGTGCATACTTATTTATAGTGGGGAAGCATCTTTTATTCTTTTTAGTGGAAAACATAGTCTGCTGTCTTTTTGTTAACTGTCTCTCAAAGTATAAGGAATGTAGCACATACTGCAACATCATTGGCATATCATACTCATTCTTGATTGGGTGTTATGAGCAACTGCCTATCAGGAGATTCATAATAAAATAGGTAACACACCTTAGTATTAGAAAGATCTCTATTTTCACCGAGAAGACCAAAGAGCAAAATCAGATGTATATATATTGCAAGGTGTTTGAGCACTGGATAAAATATAAAATTATTTCAAAAATCAATGAAGTCTAAAAGAAATCTGATGTTTAACTGACAGCAAATGTTTAAGAGATCCAAGGTCTGAAATGCACATCTGAGAAAATTTACACCCAGTTGAACTTCTGGAAGAGAACTCTGGGTTTGAAAATAAAATTAGTTTCAAAAGTATGCTAAAATTACTCACTGATCTATCAGACAATATAACCATTTTTTTCTCTCTCATCCCTTACTCTCTCTCTCTCTCCTTACTCTCTCTCTCTCTCATACTCAAATTTTTCAATATTAACATAAATTGGTTTCCAAAGTCATGTGAAAATTTATTCCTTTGCTTATGATCTGGTGCTTTGGTAATTTAAAAACTGTCTCCAAATCTGTACTTAGAAAACCTATCAACTAAATGCATAATAGCTTAACTTTAAACACATTACCTGATGCTTTTCAGAATAATACTTTACTGGACAAAAACAAGTATTTGCACCAACCGAAAACATACCAAAGAAACTGCAAACTGCAAATTAGCCATTTCCTAAAAAACTAACCCAAATCACTATAACCCACATGCCCACCACTGAAGGAAAACAAAACAAAACAAAAATCTTACTAGAAAAGAATCTTTGTCTAAATAAAATAAACTGCTCCTTTATAAAATTTTATGATTACCACTCAAATCTATAAATAGAAAATATTTTCAAATTAATAGCCAGAGTTATGAAATCCCGAATAGCCTCGGATTTGTCTTTAAAAATTAAATATATTTGATTTCATGGCATCCAAAAAAGAAAATATATCCCTTGTGTATGTGCACTGGAACATCACATGTGAAACCCTTGGTGCATTTTTTTCTTCGCGTGTCGATCTACATGCAGGGATCTACATTTTATTTTCATGAACAACTGTAAGTCACTGATCTTCAAAAATCATCTCAGACACTCAGTGAACTGCTTTTTCTTTGCCAAACAGGAAGCAGGAGGGTGGGCCAGGCACTCAAGGGACACAGTTCAAAACACTTCAGGAAACGCTGGCATGCTGATTCCTTCCCAGCATAGAGACTCTGCCCAAGGGCCAGAGAAATTCAAAGGCCCTCTCTCTCCCCCTACAAGGATTTCTGGAAAACTTTCCAGCAAACTTAACCCTAAGCATATTGAAATAAATGATTTTGATGGAAAATATTTTTTTGTCATTTCTGTAAGATAAGACATTTTTTAAAGCATTTTTCGCCACAGGATGAGGCCTAATTTCTGAAGCAAATTTACTGCCAGGTTCACCATATGTTTAGTGGAATTCGAAATCTTACTCAGAATTTTCCATTCAACCATTGACAAACTCTCGTGATAAGGGGTTGTCTCTATTATTCCTTCTGTGAAGCGAAGGTTGGGAGCTACTGGGGAACGAAAGCCTCTGCGCTCTGCAAATCTATACCTGATGCAACGATAGAATCTCAACCTGAGATGTTCCAAATAAAGTTGTCTTAAAATCCTCCTAAAGGAATTTTCCTCCCTTACTGTGTAAAAATGACAACCTTCTCAAGTGCACTTCTGGTGGGGGGAAAAAGATCTCAGGTGAGGTTACCAAAATATACAGCAGAGGGCGCAGTTTCTTTTTTTATCTAAGTTTTCTCTTGTATGAATTTCTTAATTGGTTATTTTGGGCCCAATAATACTCGGTATTATTTGTATTATACATAGATAGCCACATATCCATGGCAGAAAGCAACTCAGTGCCCCTGGCTCCCTCCTTCCTCTGACTGATGTGATGGCAGTTATCTGAGAAAATATTCCAAACAGCATTCCTACACCAAGTCTTTCTCCCTCTCTCGATCTTCCCTTCTCCCCAGCTGTACAACGTGGGATAGTAATGCTTTAATCTCGAACCAATAAAGGAGATTAAAAGAAAGGGACTTCATACGCTCCTGGTGTAGCCAGCAGCGCCACAGTGCCGGCCACAGGGCAAGTTTTTCGCAGGCAGACAACCCTCGGAAGAAACAATAACAATAACCTCCCGCGGTGTGCGCGGTCAGCGCTCAGGAGGCAGGGGAGCGCGCCCGAAGTCGGTCGGGGCACCGAGGCGCCGGGGCTCGGGAGGCGCAGGGTGACCCGCTTGGGCAGCGCACCCGGAGCCCCGCGCGGGCGTGGGAGGCGCGGGCAGGGTGTGCGCGCCAGGCTCCGCGCTGCCTCCTCTGGGCGCTTTCCAAAGTTCTGGCCCACCCGGGGCTCCCTCCCGCCCGCGGCTGGCACCGGGGGGCGGACCGGAGGGAGGGGGCCGAGAGCAGGGCTCGGGCGCGGGGCGGGGGCGCCCGGGGAGCAGAGCCGCGGTACTTACGTGCGGCCCGGGGTCCTCGCGCCCGAGGGAACTGAGCCGTCGGCGGGGGCGGCGACCCTGCCCGGCCCGACCCGACCGGGCCCGGGGCGCCTCGGGCGGCTCAGCGGCGGCAGCGGAGCCCGCGGGCAGTGGCCGCTCCCCCGGAGCCGAGGGAGGCGCGGAGCCCGCCGCCCGGGGGTCGCGATCGCGCCGGCCGCGCCGGGGGACTGTGCGCACCGGAGCCCACGCCGGGCCGCGGCGGCGGCGCAGTTACCTGGGCTCGGCCGGCTCCTCCCGCGCGTCGCCCCCTCTCGGAGCCCGCGCCGAGGGGATTCCTTCCTGTTGACGTCCTCCTCCGAAATGCAAAAGATCAGCGACTTTGACAGGTAGACGAGGGGGCGGGAGCGGTGGGCGGGGAGGAAGCGGCTGGAGGCGCCGCTCGCTCCGCGCGGGCTGTCGGCGATCGGCGCCCGGGCTCTGGCTGCCCCTCCGCGCCGCGGCCACTTCTCGCCTTAAACTTTTACGCAGGGATCTTCCCCTCGCTTCTCCCTCTCTCTCTCTGAGCTGCAGGACGACGTTCGATCCCGGCGGATCAGAACCCGAGACCCGGCGGCTCCAGCCCGCCCGGCAGCGCTTTCATTTTATTTCTGGAGACGCCGCGCGCCGTGGGAAGCGGCGTAAATCGGGGCGATCAGTGTTGGCGCCAAGAGGCTGCTCGGGGCCGGGCCGCGGCCGCGCTCGCTCCGCGCGCTCCTCCGCGCACGTCAGACATGTCACCGCACCTCGCGCCGAGGGCCGCGGGTCCGCCCCGGGGGACACGGACACGGACACGCATGGCCCGCGCCCCACTGCGGCTCGGCCCCGGCGCCCTCGGCCGGCCGGACCGCTCCGCGCGCCGCGAGTCTCGGCAAACTTGGGCGCGGACGGGCGCGGGGCCGGAGGGAGGCGCAGCCCTCGGAGCCGGCGAGCGCTGCACTTCCGAAGCGGCTCCGCTGCTGCGCCCGCCCGCGAAGGGAGGACGGCGGACCTTATAGCGCCTCAGAGCCGGCGCTCCGAGCGGTCCTAACTCCGTCCCGCTACCGCGGCTGCGGCCTCCGCGGGCCGCTACGACCTCGGGCGCCGGGGCTGCGGGACCGTCTCCGCCGCGCTCCGCCGGGCCCGCTCCGGACCTCCCACTCGGGCCCCGCCCCGCCCCGCCGCGCCCGCCGCGCCCGCCCGCCCCCGAGCGCGCCCCTGCTCCGGCTCCCAGCACCGCGGAGCTTCTCAATTAGCTCGCTCAGCCCGCGGTCCCCGAGCCGGAAACCAGAACCTTCCTTTCAGAAACTCACTGCACCTGGGAAAGTTCAAGTTCTGGAGATGTCTGACAGGCTCCCTGCCCTTCCCCGCGGGGAGATAAATCCGGGGGGCGGGTTCTTCCCCAGCGAGGGGACCGGCCTCACCTGGGAAGGGATTCTAGCCACTGACTACGGTCAACGAAGAAGAATTCTGGACTCAAGACGGGGAAAGCCTTTATTAGAAAGGCTGGTGTGATGGGGAAAAGCGCTCCGAGCTCACAAAGCCACATGCATGCCCAAACCAAGCTGAAACCAGGCTTTCTGTGGTGTGTTTTGTTTTATTTTCCACACTGTAAGTGGATGGACCATGGAAGAGCATGAACCAGGGCACCAGTAGCTCCTAGTTGGGCAAGAATTGGTCTTTGTGCTCTGGGGACCTTGGGAACAGACTGACAAGGGTAAATGTTCTAGATTTTAGCGCTAGTAGGTAAAAGTCAAACCAGAAGTTCCGGGACCTGTGGGGAGGGCGGAAGTCTGACTCCAGCATGGCCCGTGTGAAGCAGAGGGTAAGAAATGAGAGGGGGGGGGGTGTAGCTCAGTGGTTCCAGCGCCTGCCTTGAAGTGCAAGAGCCTCATGCCCACCAGCAATCAGAACTTCACACCAGCGCCAGGCGTGGTGGCTCACGCTTGTGATCCCAGCAGTCAGGAGGCAGAGGCAGGAAGATTGCTGTGAGGTCAAGGCTGAGCTCAGAGCCAGCCTGAACTACAAACGTGAGACCCTGTCTCAAAAAAAAAAAAAGAAAGAAAGAAAGAAAGAAAAAAGAGAGAAAGAAATGGCCCTGGGAACAGTTATTACTAACCATGAGCCCGTTTTGAAGGCTGTCAGGAGAGAGCAGAGCAGTCATTTTCCTGTGCTAGCTCGGGTAGTGTTGCGGAAGGAGCTTTGCCAGGGTGGTTGTTGGCTTGCCCCTGGAGCCACATGCTCCCTGGCTGTGTGTGTACAGGAAGCAGAAACGCATTCACCTTCGGCTCCCTCCACATCCCAGAGGCCACAGTGAGTACCCTGCGCCGGCCCATAGTGCACCAGTCTAGGATTTCTCTGCATTCTTTCCCTCCTTGATCTCTTGGCATTGACTGGCAAAGCAAGCTACCTGCAGGCTCACACTCACAGTAGGGGTTCTTCACGGCCTGTGGCCT
>PVIR01001052.1:106849-139417 GCA_004026965.1 Petromus typicus | reverse complement strand
AACTCACATCACAATCCTCCTGCCTCTGCCTCCCGAGTGCTGGGATTACAGGCGTGAGCCACAACGCCCGGCACTGTGGTATGTGGTACTGGTTGCTGCTGGGTGTGGGTCTCCACACTCAGTATTGTTATGTGGTTACCGGGGAATCGAACCCGGGCCCTTGCGCTTGCAAGACAGGCGCCGGAACCACTGAGCTAACTCCCCGGCCCTGGAGACAGCATATTTGAGAAACCTGGCAGTACAGATTGCTAGTAGAATGCTGCTGGTGATGAGTTAGTGCTGCCATTTGCAAGTTGTAGGAGTCAGTTATTGAAGAGTCTTAGTCAGCTCCTCTCAAAACTTAGACCACTTTTATGAAGTTCCTCACAATTTTAGCTGGTATAAAATATTCTACATTCCTGTGAAACACCAGACCCTTGGTTGAGAGGCCAGCAGTATCATGCTAATATTGTTTGGCTTCTAGATAACTTTTTTCTTCTCCCTTAGCTTCTGCCCACACCAGGACCTCCCAAGTCTGGTTAAGAACCAAAGACATACCTTTAGACTGTGTTAATGTGTAACCAAATTATGGAGCTATTTGTGGCACAGCATTTAGAGTCACTTGGTCTAATGTAATGTGACGAGGGTTGAGGTCAGGATTTCTAGAAAACCAAGTGGGAAAGTAAAACCTCCTCTGCTAACTGTTTTGACAACCTAATCGTAGATTCTTACCCTCAGTTTCCAAGAATCAAAGGTTTGAGTAGTTCTTCTAGACTGTATTAATGGCAACTAAAATAGAAGGATATTTCTGTATGAGTCCAGAATTGAACTTCAGAAGAAACTCAGAGAGAGATCCTAAACTTTCATATTTCCTTGTGGATCTTAAAGTTTACATGTTTAAACAGTGAAAAAGTCATTCTTTTTCTGTTCCCTAATATCCAACCCCAAGACATCCAAATGCTGTTGAGGCTGTTAGGTAAGAATAGGTTTGAGAAATGTATCTGCTATAGAATTATATTCCAAGGCTAGAGAATTGGTCAGTACATACCTCTTCTCACCAGAATGCTGTAAGTTGAGCCACCAAGCCCAGCGTCACCAGGTTTCTTAATGGAACGAACATGTTCAAATGCAGATATATCTGGCCCTTACAGTAATTCTCCTGGCATCACAATAGGGAGGCGCATCTAGTATCCCGAATCCCTTCTTGGCCTTTGTATAATGTCAGGAGATTGGTGAGATGCCAACAATAGAGGAACAGGGAAACTTAGGGCACAAGAAATCTCTGTGAATGCTACAGTGGTTAGACCCTGGTAGAATACAGGCAGTGTAAGTGTGAAATAATGTTTTCAACAAAACTTGCAGAATGTATTATCTACATGTCTCAATTTTTAAAAAATTACCCTTTAAAATGTCTAGAGAGGGTAGATTTGAAAGACCGCTGCATAAAAGCTCATCCTTCTCTGAGATTAACCTGTTTAGCAGTCTGGTCTCACTCTGCAAAGATAACTTTGTAAGATCAGCTCATGAATATTGAAAATTAATAAGAAATGGTCCTATGTCCCAAAGACCTTAGCTAGTGGTATAGAATGATAACAGGGATAGTTCATTTTATTATAATGCTGTGGGAGAAGTATAGAGTGCTTCAGTTTGCTTCAAACTCAATATTGGCTGCTTGGGGGCCAAGGGTGTAGCTGTGTGGTTCCAGTGCCTACTTTGCAACCACAAGGTTGCAAGTTCAATCCCTAGTATCCCCCCCCAAAATTAGCTTCTCAAATGAGAGTGGGATTGGATTATGGCCTAAAAGTAGATGGCCTACAAATTTTGTTGTTGTTGTTGGGTGGATTTCTTTGTCGTTTTGGTTTTGTTTTTGTTTTTTGGTGGTTTTTTTTGAGACAGAGTCTCACTTTGTAGTTCAGGCTGGCCCTGAGCTCATCCTCAAACTCACATCACAGCAATCCTCTTACCTCTACCTCCCAAGTGCTGGGATTACAGGCGTGAGCCATATCAGCGGACACTGTGGTATGTGGTACTGATTGCTGCTGGGCGTGAGTCTCCACGCCCAGTGTTGTATGTGGTTACCGGGGATTGAACCCAGGCCCTTGGCTTGCAAGACAGGCAGCGGAAACACTGAGCTCAATCCCCGGCCCGTTTTTGTTTTGTTTTGAGGCAGAGTCTCTATGTTGTTGAGGCTAAACCTTGAATTTACTGTAATCCTCAGTTCATCTACCACACAGGGTGCTATCTAGGCTACCCTTGGCACTGCCACACCTGGCAGCATGTGCCTGTGATCCCAAGGTACTTGGTAGGCTATGGCAGGAGGATCACAGGTTTGTATCCAGCCTAGGTAACTCGAGACCCTGTCTCAAAATTTTAAGAAAGGCCTGGGGATGTGGCTCTACAGGGGACTACACCTGGACAAAAAACATAAAAGGTACAGTGGAGCCAAGTGCAATGTGGCATATTTAATACCAGGTACTTGTCAGGCAGAGGCAGGAGGATCAGGAGTTTGAGATGGGACTAGTCTTTATGAGAATGTATCTCCTCCAGCTATTCAACCTGGTCTCCCTTCCTATTTTTCTTATTCTCTTTTCTATGTGTTTTTGTGTCTTTTGTCTTGGTTGTTTTGGTTTTTTGAGTTTGGGGCTCAGTATATAGTTCAGGCCGTCCTTTATAGGTCAGTCTCTCCTTGCAGTAATCCTCCTACCTTAGCCTCCCAAATGCTGAGATCACAGATGTGTGCCACCATGCCCAACAACTCTTCTTTCTTAAGGGTCAGCCTCATCTTTGTCAGCTCCTCAAGCTGAGAGAGAGAGAGACTAGTTTGGGCAACTTAGTGAAACTTGTCTCAAAATTAAAAAGGAGTCAGGGATAGATACTGGGGGTGTAGCCCTGCACTTCCTACGTTAAACCCACAGTACTATAACATTAAATAAAAAAAGACATAGGGTACAAGCTCAATGTCATGACAACCCTGGATTCTTTTCCCAGTACTGCAAACAATAGGAGGGAGAACTCTGAAAACAAATTTTTTGGTTATCTTCCTAAGTCCCTGGAATATTTTCTTTTTTTGAGACAGGGTCTCGCTTTGTAGTTCAGGCTGGCACTGAGCTCACCCTCAAGTTCACAACACAGCAATCCTGCCTCTGCCTCCTGAGTGCAGGGATTACAGGCGTGAGCCACCACGCCCGGCACTGTGGTATGTGGTACTGGTTGCTGCTGGGTGTGAGTCTCCACACCCAGTATGGTATGTGGTTACCGAGGATTGAACCCGGGTCCTTGAGTTTACAAGACAGGCGCTGGAACCACTGAGCTAAATCCCTGGCCTGTGGAATATTTTCGATGTTACTGAGATTTGGATTAAACTGGAAGAATATATAGATATGCTTATAGTGAGCCATGAGATTTGTGGGTTTTAAAGTAGGAATGATTGATAAAATGATCAATGAAATCATTGATAAAATAAGTTGATTCTAATAGCTGTGTGATTTTGAACTTTTTTTTTTCTTTTGTGGTACTAGAAATTGAACCTAAGACCTTTGTCCTGATTTATATCCCTGACCCTTCTTAATTTTTCAGATAGAAGGTCTTGCTATCTTACCCAACTGGACTTGAACTTGTGACTTTCCTGTCTCAGTTTCCCAGAGTGTGGGATAAGCCATGTGATGCCACACCTGAATGATTTTGAACTTTTTAATTGGGCTTTATAGGTCAAGTTGATTGATAGACCTATTTAGAGGTCCTGAGACAGACAAAGCCAGGAGAAGAGATGTGCCCTAGGTTATGGGTATCCATGGCAGAGTGAGGATGAGAATTTTAGTCTCCAGAGTCTTGCAGACAGTGCTTTTCTTGTCTTCTTCTTTGGTACATGCTGATTTTGCCTTCTCACGGCTCTAGTTTTTTTGGGATCAATGTGTATGTTCCTATTTTTAGGAAGCTGTTTTCTCTATTCCCTACCTCCTTTGGGTACCCTTATTCCTTTAGTGCTTAACTTTATTCTAGCTCTCACTATTTACTGAACTTTGATTTACTCATATGTCTGTAGGCTTTCAGGTCAGTGGTTGGCGTTTATACCTGGGCTCCCAAGTAATCACACAGATGTCCTTGCTCTGTTTCAGGAATGCCTCTGGCCCAGGCAGTGGCTATTCTTCAGAAACACTGTCGAATCATCAAAAATGTCCAGGTTCTCTACAGTGAGCAGGTGAGTGGTAGCCAATTTGTTTACTGAAATAACATCCCTCACTAGTGAGTCATCTTTAGAGATGACCAGGAAGAGGCTGACTGACAGATTGCTGGTTCCAGTGGGAGCACTTTCAGCCCTGGTCACTTAGCACATATATTATCTCCTGATTCTTTTGATCTTGATTACCTAGTGCTGCCAGCTTTAAAGGAGCAGTAAAAACTAAACATGTTTTGTATTTGTACTGAGCTACCTACTGATCTTGAAGATACAGACTTTGCATGGTATGTAGGAATATGTCTATAATCCCAGCATTCTGAAAGGTTGAGGCAAGATGGTTTCAAGTTCACCCAATCTAAGCGACTTCTGAAAATCCTATCTCATCACAAAAGCCCTTGAGTTTAGTCCCTGTACAGCTACCCCACTCCCCAAAAAAGGGTGGATTTCTCAGTGGGAGACCACCTGAGGGACTGACTTTAGTTTTCTGCAGCGCTTGCCTATAAGCCACTCGCATGTGTTTTGTTGTTGTTGTTATTGTACTGTCTTTGGTTTTTTGATGGGGCTCTTTTTTTTAAGCAGTTTTAAATTTTATTGGTACATTTTAGATATACATAATGATAATATTCATCATAGAGCATGGTCTTGCTTCACTTTTTCCCATTCTCTTCAACTTCTCTTCCCCTCCTTTTTTTCTTCTCTTTTCTTTTTTTTTGAGACAGGGTCTCACTTTGTAGTTCAGGCCCCGAGCTCAGCCTCAAACTCACATCACAGCAATCCTCCTACCTCTGCCTCCCAAGTGCTGGGATTACAGGCGTGAGCCACTGTACCCGGCACTGTGGTATGTGGTACTGGTTGCTGCTGGGCGTGAGTCTCCACGCCCAGTACTATATGTGGTTACCAAGGATCGAACCCAGGCCCTTGTGCTTGCAAGACAGGCGCCAGAACCACTGAGCTAAATCCCCGGCCCTTCCCCTCTTTGTTTACAAAAGCTTTATTTCTGTTTTTTTCAACATCCTTTCATTCCTCTCCCCGGCACCCCACCTCATTCCTTGTTCCCCTTCTCATTTGAACATTTTCTTGCCGTTTCCCAGTATCTTTTATACATTTTCATCTTTATTTACATTTTTGGTTTCTCACACTAGATACATAATATAATACTTAAATGTGTGTCCAATTTATTTAAGAGTATGTTCTTTAGATGCATCTATTTACCTAGAAATATCTCAGGTTTATCCTTTTTATGGCAGAATAGTACTCCATTATATAGAAACTCTTTTTTATTCATTCAGTGGTTGATGAGCATTTGTGCTATTTCCAAAATTCAGTTATTATAAACTGTGCCACTGTATGGGTGTGCATATGTCATTGTGATAAGATGCTTCTAATTCTTTTAGGAAGATACCTAAAAGGAGAATAGCTGGATTGAATGAAACTTGTAGTTCTAGTTTTTGAGGAGTCTCCACACTGGTTTCCACAGTGGTTACACCAGTTTACTCTCCCAGCAATGGTAGAGAAGGGTTTTTTTCCTTCACAGTCCCACTAGCAGTTGTTATTGGTTGATTTTTTAATAATAGCTATTCTTTCCGGAGTGAAAGGGAATCTCAGTGTTTTAATTTATATCTCTCAAATGGTAATGGTGACTTTTTGTCTCTGCTGTCAAATTATCCCTAACACAATCTGACTTTCACTTTAAACCAGGAGTTACTTCATAACAAATAGCAGCCATCAGAACAGGGAAATGGGCTTGCTTCTTGAGCTTATGTCCATGTATAATTTAGGTTGAATTAGATTCAGATTCACTCAAGATTGGTTGCTTTTGAAAATAGGAGTTAAGTTTTCTTCATGAACTTGTAAAAATGAAACTTATTTCTGCCATCACTACCTTCATTATCAGTCATTCCAATATGTGCAGCAGTGTTAACATTAAGCTCATTCTCCTCACTATCTTCTAAGTATCTGTAACCAGTTAGAAACCATGAGTTTTTGAGTCTAGATTTGAGTTCTCTTCCCATTTCTTGGTTTCACAACTTATGGCAAGTTAATTCCAGTCTGATTTTTTTCCTGTAAAATCAGTATATCATTGGGGCCAGGGATATAGCTCAGTGGTTCCGGCGCCTGTCTTGCAAGCGCAAGGGCCCGGGTTCGATCCCCGGTAACCACATAACAATACTGGGCATGGAGACTCACCCCAGCAGCAATCAGTACCACATACCACAGTGCCTGGTGTGGTGGCTCACGCCTGTAATCCCAGCACTCAGGAGGCAGAGACAGGAGGATTGCTGTGATGTGAGTTTGAGGGTGAGCTCAGGGCCAGCCGGAACTACAAAGCAAGACCCTGTCTCAAATAACCTAAAAAAAAAAAAAAAAATCACTATATCATTAATACAATAATCCTTTTACAAGGGTCAAAAAGATTATCTCTCAGAGGTCTGATGTGGTGTTCCTTAAATGCAGGTCGTATCCTCCTCTAGGTGCTTTCTTCCTTTGCTTTTCTAAATGTCTTTGCTTCCCTTCAAGTACAGAAACATTTACCCCTTTTAAAATTTTTAGAAGTATCTTATTATATCTGCATAAGTAATACTTTAGAAATTAAATGTGCACATCGGGTAGATTACACCTTTCTTTTTCTTGTTGTTTTTTAGTGTTTGGGTTTTTTGATTTTGTTTGAGACAGGGTTTTGCTTTGTAGTCTGAGCTGGCCTTGAACTGTTTAGGTAGTAAGGCTGGCCTCACTATAAATCCTCCTACCTCAGCCTCTCAGGGCTAGGATTACAGGCAGATCCATCATGCCCAGCTAAATCCCATTTTTCTTGTAGGAGAAAATGTATTAATAACTATCAGCAGGTAGTTTTACTGAAAGGTTTCATGTGGAGGACAGTTGAATTACTGGAACGGGCTACTTAAACATCATATAGTTCATGTGTATTTTGGTTACAGGAATATAAAATATTAATTTATATCACATTGATTCACACATTGATTGTGAAGGTGATTTGCTTGCTTTCGAAAAGTACTTTGTTGGGCCATGATGTAGCTCAGTGGCACTGTGCCTGCCTGACAATCCCTGACAAGGTGAGGGAGAGTATTCAGTTATATCCTGAATTATAACAATGCCAAAGAAAAGCATATCAGATCTTGCAGGAATGTTAGAAAATTCAGATCCTCCCAGAAAGAGTCCTGAAGGGAAAATGTTGCTTCATCATGTTTATTTCTATGGAATGGCCTTCTCCAAAATGGAACTCTGTGTTCTGGACTGAGATGAGGTAACTCAAGATCAGGGATCACTGTTTGCTTTTTGCTTGAGACTCTCTGTAGACCTACTGGAAAACGATAAGACTCTTCTAGTTCTTGCCACGCATGATGGTACCATCTGGATCCATTATGTTGTGAAGATTAGTGGGGTAAAGGACAGCACACAATCTGAGGTAATCCCTGAAGGCTCTTAGAGAACACTTCCCCAGTGAGGCCCACCAGCAGTGACACTAGGCCTTCCAGCCCTGTCTGTCTCTGACAGCCATACCTCTGTCATTTGCTTTAAAAAACTCCATTTGAAAAACCTTCTCTTAACCTTTGAACCACTGTGTACCAGTTTCAAAAAAGCTAAGGTTTTAAATGGTGGGTTTTTTTTTTTTCCTTCATTTTTAGGCAGCCTGGCTCAGGGAAGTGCGTCTTCAGACACTGAATCTTTGACTTGATTGCACTGAATCAGAAGTAGAAATAGAGGGATGGAAAAGTTCTGTGTGCCATTGTCTGCGCTTGGTCTCTTGGGGGAGGTACTGGGAATTGAGCCTGGACCTTCTCACTGAACTACATCCCCAGCCCTTATTATTTTTTATTTTGAAACAGAGTCACTAAGTTGCCCGTGATAGACTCAGACTTGAGATTTTCCAGCCTTCCAGAGTGTTAACATTACAGATCTGCCACCAACTTGTGCATGGTCCTTCTGACCTTATAATCTGTGTGGTATTCTTGTATAGAAACCAGAGTTCAGAAAAATTTTTAAGCATCAACTAAAGTCATCAAGGCACTATTCACTGCCCATACTGCTTTTCCTCTCCTCCTAGGTTTAGAAGAGCCAGGTATAGAAATGTGACTCCTTAGATCTTAGGCTTTTCAGAAAGAAGCATGTGTGATATAAGATAAGGGAAGAAAGGAATAAGAGCACTCTCTTATATACCATCAGATCACAAGGTACTTTTTGGCCCTAGAATTTGGCTGAAAACATTCACAGAATAAATGTATCCCCTGAAGCATGTACAGAGAGCCTTGATGTGGATATAGCTTCCACTGACCTGCATAAGCAGCATCTGCTGAGTTTAGATCCTTGGCCTTTTTGTGTGACATGTATTCCTAACTGAATGCTCAATAAGTTTGATGACAATAAACCAGTATGACAAATGTGGACCCTGGAGCCTCAGATGAAGATGATTTTGTCCCTTTCTTCCAGATATTTGTACTTAAGCATGGAAGGGGGGACTCTCTTTGGCAACATTATGAAGCAGAAGCTGCAGGCTGGAAATGAAGACACTGTGTATTCATGCACAGTTTTTCTGGCTCATTAGTTTGGGGGGAGAGGGACTGCCTGCTCTTAGGTATCCCCTGTGTTGCATATATATTGTAAGGCTTTCAGTATATGCTGTTAGTGGTGAATAAATTAGTGTTCACAGTATGTTTTATTTTTGTTTTATAGTCTCCTCTAAGCCATGACCTCATCCTTAACCTGACTCAGGACGGGATCAAACTACTGTTTGATGCTTTCAATCAGAGACTTAAGGTAACTATAAATGACAGCTATAGTCAATGTACAGTCATATCTGGCTGAGCCAGTCTTTCTAGAGCTGATAAATGTATACTATTGTGAGATGTTTCAGAAACTCGTAAGTGGGTGTGAGAACCTTTTTGATTTAGAGACAACCACAGTGTAGGAAGCTGAAGCTGTGCCTGTTTGCCTAAAAAGGAAGAACGTGTTATGAGATGGGATAGTTGAAAAAAGTCTGAGAAGAGCTAAGAGTGGGCCCTTACTATAGAATAGGACCAAATGACTAGCCAGGCTTATGTATATTATTTTATTTTACTTCATTTCTTGGAACACTGGAACCTGGAAGATAGAAAATGGATACTCCTCTTCTGCACTGCTGAGTGTTGGGGCTAATACCACTAAGAGTTGATTGTAGAAATATAAACAGCTTATATGGTATGGTATATAGGGTGCTTTAATTAGAATATGAATACAGTTTGCTAATATCCAGTTCAGTCCAGGATGTTTTTAATGTACTGCTTTCAAATGTCTTGGCCTCACAGTTTGTAGTCATGTGACTTACCTCAGAGTCATGAGGCTGAATGAATGTAGGCTCCAAACATCATACCAGAGCCATTTTTCCTGGTTAGGTTATGAAGTAGCCTTTCCTGAAGACGTGGGTACTTCCCTGTTATCATCCAAAATGAGCTGCTAGGTGGAAAGGCTCCCTTTTGGAGAACATGATCCTTTTGAAGAATCCCTAGCTAGTTGTAGCAGGAAGAGTTAGGGTTGAAGTATGCTTGTACCTTCTATGAATAGAACTTGTGTGTGTGTGTGTGTGTGTGTGTGTGTGTGTGTGTGTGGTGTACTGGGGATTGAACTCATGACCATGCACTTATGAGGCAGGCACCAAAAACACTGAGCTAAATCCCCACCCCTGAGCAGGACTTCAGACCATAAATGGTGGCTCTGTCAGTATGAGACCATGACCTCAGTGAAATGATGTACTAGTTTGGCATAGTACATCCCAATAACGAGGCATTCTTTGTTGTGTTGTTGTTATTGTTTTTGAAACAGGGTCTCTCTTTGTAGTGTAGGCTGGCCTTGAACTCACTATGTAGCCCAGGCTGGAACTCATGGCAGTCTTCCTGCCTCAGCCTCTAGAGTGAAAGGATTACAGATGTGTGTCCCCACACCCGGTTTAACCCAGGCATTACAAAGGGAACCACAGCTGTTTTCTGAATCACAGCTATCCCCTTGCTTTCCTTGTGCAGTCTACTCTTCCCAGCACCACCTTTCATGCTTCGTATTACCCTTAACTAGCTTCATACTAGGCAGATTTGCCTGATATTTGTTGAGCATGTTTCCCCTGCAAACTAATGAGTCAGTCCAGGGGCTTAATTTAGTGATACTAGTAAACAGGTTATGCAAGTGTGGAGGAAAGTGTTCATTTAAGTGCTGTGAGGGCCCAGCAGAGGGAGTTGATCTTTCCTTCAGATCCTTCAAATAGAATCAAAATAGTTTCCCAGATGTTTCCTCTCCCTAATTTTACTTTTGCTTTTTTCTTTTACTTTTTTGTAATTTTGAGACAAGGTCTCACTGCGTGATTCAGGCTGGCCTTGAACTCACTATATATCCCAGAATGGCCTTAGACTTCTGATGATCCTCCTGCCTCAGCCTCCCAAACGCTGAGATCACAGCCCTTTGCTGCCACACCTTGCTGTCTTCTCCCTAATTTTTTTTTTTTTTTTTTTTTTTTTTTTTTTTTTTTTTTTTTTTTTTTTTTTTTTTGAGACAGGGTCTCACTTTGTAGTTCAGGCTGGCCCTGAGCTCAGCCTCAAACTCACATCACAGCAATCCTCCTGTCTCTGCCTCCCGAGTGCTGGGATTACAGGCGTGAGCCACCACGCCCGGCACTGTGGTATGTGGTACTGATTGCTGGGTGCAAGTCTCCACACCCAGTATTGTATGCGGTTACCGGAATTGAACCCAGGTCCTTGCACTTGCAAGGCAAGCGCTGGAACCACTGGGCTAAATCCCTGGCCCTCTTCTTCCTAATTTTAAACTGAGAACAAAAGATAATGATAGTGATTCCAGAGTTTTTTGGTTTTGGGTTTTGTTTTGTGTTTTTTTGATACGGGGTCGACCCAAAGCCTCATCCATGCTAAGCCTTGAGTTACAAACTAAATGTCAGCACTTGTGCTTCCAAATGGCCTCAGCTACAGACTTAACACTTTAAAAGTTCTGGAAGGAACATTACAATAACTTTCCCTGTGTGGGGTTAATTGAGAAATCCTGGGCCAATGCCTTCTCTGAGGGTACTGGGGATCTATGTGTATAGAAGACAGAAACTTTGAAGCTGTGTCGAGAAGCTTGAGCTTCAGTTGACTAACTTGAGTTACAACCAGTTCTCAGGAACAGACTGAGTTTGTAAGTCAGGGGTCCACTGTATACTCTGTTACTGAGCTATCGCCCTTCTAGATTTATTTTTATCATTTTCAGCTTGAAAGCATTAGCAACCCTTAACATTAGATTTTTTTTTTTTAGGTGATTGAAGTATATGACTTGACTAAAGTAAAGTTAAAGTATTGGTAAGTTTCCCTTCCACTGGTATACTTGGTACAGACTTCATCTACTGTCTAGATGAAGTTAGTAAAGGATTATAGTCTGATGCTGTGATTTCCTGAGGCAAACTCTGAGCATGTTCAGTTTCCTGGGTAAATTAAGCTCATGATAAGTATTCTGTGTGTTAAAAATACTTCACATATATGTTGTCTAACCCTTGCAGCAGAGCAGCACCTCAACTCAGAGGATATGATAGTCTCCTGAGTCAAATTGCCTCCTGTGCAGTCTCTTGATTCATGGTTTTGTGGGCAGCAGATGTAGAAAAAACCAGTTCACTCTAGATCAAGGCTGAAGAGAATTCAGATTACCACCATTTTAGAGCCAAAAATTTTTTTAGAATGAAAATGCAGATGATCTATACTGGTAATGGCAAGTAACCAAACTGCCCACTTATTTTTTTTTTTTTTTTTTTTTTGAGACAGGGTCTCGCTTTGTGGTTCAGGCTGGCCCTGAGCTCAGCCTCAAACTCACATCACAATCCTCCTGCCTCTGCCTCCCGAGTGCTGGGATTCCAGGTGTGAGCCACCACGCCCGGCACTGTGGTATGTGGTACTGGTTGCTGCTGGGTGTGAGTCTCCACGCCCAGTATTGCTATGTGGTTACCGGGGAATTGAACCCGGGTCCTTGAGCTTGCGAGACAGGCGCTGGAACCACTGAGCTAACTCCCCGGCCCCTGCCCACTTATTTATCACAAAGTACCAACACTACAGTGAAACCTGAATACTGAGGTTACAGTTTAGAAAAAACAACTCATCCGTTAATGTCTTTTGTGTTAAAATAAAAACAAATTAACACATGTGCTATAGGTTCATCACCACCACAGTTCATAGATATTTGAGCCCACACTATGGGAAGATGCTATGCTAGCATCTAGTGAGTTTCTCTTTACAAGAGCATGATGAAGACCTGCTTGCTGGGGTAAGTTCAGGCAAGGTTTGCTGATGGAAGAATAGATAAGCAAATCCACATGGCACTAATCCTGCAGGTTCCAGTCATCTTTTAGTCTTGCTAGAGCCTTTATACCTGAAGATATGTTTTCTCTATCCCTTTACTCAAAGTCAGGGTTGTCTAGGGAAGCCACAGAGAATCTACTCTGTGTATATCAACTCTGTGAGAATTGACCTTCCCTCATTAAAAACTTTTCAGTTATACATTTTATTTTTATGTAAGTGAACTCACCTACCTGAATCTTTTTTTTCTATGGAGACGGGGTCTCACTTTTGTAATTTAGGCTGGCCCTCAGCTCAGCTTTGAATTTACAGCAATCCTCTTTCCTCTGCCTCCCAAGTGCTGGGATTACAGGTGTGGACCACCACGCCCAGCACTGTGGTATGTGGTTCTGTTTGCTGGTAGATGTGGTCTCCATGACTGGCATTGTTGTATGTGGTTACCAGGGATAGAACCCAGGCCCTTGCACTTGCAAGGCGGACCCCAGAACCACTGAGCTAAATCCCTAACCCTTATCTACCTGAATCTTAACAAAAGTATTTTTGTTTTTCAGTGGAGTACACTTCAACTCTCAGGCCATAGCTCCCACCATTGAGCAGATTGACCAGTCTTTTGGCGCAACTCATCCTGGAGGTAAGCCAAGTTCATCTGATTCCCAGATGGCCCATAGCCATACCCTAACAGGTGGTACCACCTCCTGTACTTCAGATTGTGAGGTTGGTGCTTGAGAATGTGAAGGAAAGCTCCTTTCTTGTATTTTTAGCCTAGTAAATCAGTTCAGACAACAAGACATAAAGAAAGTGTTGCCAGTCCTTACTTCTTGCCAGGCTAGTTTATATTAGTGACTTCAGATGCCAGTCAGCTGTGTCATTTTCTTCTCTCCTACCCCCATAGTGTACAACTCTGCGGAACAGCTCTTTCACCTCAACTTCAGAGGACTGTCTTTCTCTTTTCAGTTAGATTCGTGGACTGAAGCTCCCAAGTATGAGGTTAGCTCTTCCTGTTCCTGGGTATTTGTTGCCCATGTGGTTATGGGTCAGCAGCTGTCATTGTGGGGGTTGGGAGACTGGATGAGCAGGCAGACTCTGATTTCCTTATACCTGAGCTCATGAGAGTCAGGGAAGGTAGCATGGGTCAATTTTTCAGGAAAATAAGATACAGGCCAGCATTCCCTGGCCCCTGCCAACTTTAGAGGGCATTCAAACTAACTTTTCAGAAATAAATCCAGTCATGTTTTAATTTAAAGCTTCTAATCACTTAACTTTTCTCAGTTGGCCAGAGTTTAAAGCTTTTGTCCCCTGAATTTTCAATTACTTGTTGCTTTAAAGATAATTCACATTGTTAGCATGAGTTAATTGACGAAGAGTCTGAGTCACATGACCTAACACATACCCTTAATAAAACTTATCCTGTGTTTACAGCCCAATTTTGCCCATGGTCTAGCTTCTCTCCAGATACCCCATGGAGCAACTGTAAAACGAATGTACATCTATAGTGGAAACAGCCTACAAGATACCAAGTAAGTATAGGGCTTCACAATAAGGCCATGGACTATCAGGGAGAGAAAATGCAGACCCTACTCATTCTGTGCCTGCCACCAGGGCTCCCACGATGCCCCTCAGCTGCTTCCTGGGCAATGTGTATGCTGAGAGTGTAGATGTTCTTCGTGATGGAACTGGACCCTCAGGTTTACGACTTCGTCTGCTTGCTGCAGGTCAGTTACTAGCTTTGAGGTGCGTAGATTCCCTATTACATGCATGGAAGTCATTCTAAAATCCTGTAAGCTTAGAGATATATCTTGGTCCACTCAGGCTGTAGTAACAAAATACCATAAACTGGGGGGAGTTTATAAATAACAGAAATGTATTTCTCATAGCTGTGGAGCCTGGGAATTGTAAAAAAAGGGACTGGCAGATTTATTATCTGGTGAAATCCCACTTTCTGCATTATAGATTTTCCATATATTGGAAGGACCTCATTCTCTGTTATTTTTTTACAAGGGCACTAGTCCCAATCAGGTCTCTGTTCTCATAACGTAATCATCCCCTGAAGGTCCTGCCTTATAATACTATCACATCAAGGAACTCAGATTTTAGCATATGAATTTTAGGGAAGTCTAAGTATTCATTCCATTGACAGACACTTAACAGATGACAAATGATGCAGACACTAAGGGTTAAAACCTTTTTTTTTTTTTCAGATAAGATCTCTCTAGGTAGTTTAGGCTGGCCTTGAACTTGCTATATAGCCCAGGCTGACCTCACACTGCAGCAGTCCTCCCGCCTCAGCCTCTCAAGTGCTGAGATTATAGCCTTGCCCCACCATGCATGGGTTTTGTTTAATTTTATCAAGGGACAAGACATAGTCTTTTGTTTTGTGTTTCTTGGTTTTTTTGTTTTTTGAGACAAAATCTCACTATGTAGTTCAGGCTGTTCTTTTTTTTTTTTTTTTTGAATCTTTATTGGTACATTATGAATGCACATCATAATCGCATTCAACATTAAGAGTTTGTACCAGAATATGATATGACTTGATTCTCATTTTTTCCCCTCCCCCCCACAGTCCCCCCACCCCCTATATACACAATCTTTTTTTTCTTTTTTCTTTATTATTACCACATTCATTTTCCTGTTCTTGAACTCACTGTGTGGCCTAGGCTAGCCTTGAATTTGCTCAATCACTCAAATACTGAGATTTGATAGTCTTATCTTTGGCAAATTTGAGGGTGGGACTGGGGGTTGAACTCAGGGCCATCACACTGACCCATTTTCCCAGTGTATTTTTACTTATTATGAGACAGGGTCTTGCTAAGTCACTAAGTTTCCCAGGGTGGACTAGAACTTGCCATTCTCCTACCTCAGACATCTGAGAGTATTTGTATTTACAGTTGTGCACCACCACACCTGGTTTTAGCAAATTGGTTTTTTTGGGGGGGGACGGCCAGGGATCAAACTCAGGACCTCCCACTTTCCATGCAGGCACTGTGCCACTGAGCTAAATTTCTGGCCCCAGCAAATGTTTTTCTTTTTTTTACACTTTTTTTTTTTTTTGCAGTTCAGGCTGGCCCTGAGCTCACTATGTAGCCCAGGTGAGCCTTGAACTCAGCAATCCTCCTATTTCTGCCTCTTGAGTTCTGAGATTATAGGCGTGAGCCACCATGCCCAGCACTGTGGTATGTTGTACTGATTGCTAGTGGCTGTGAGTCACCACACCTGGCGTTGTATGTGGTTACCAGGGATCAAACTAGGAACCTTGAATTTGCAAAGCAGGGGCCTGAACCACTGAGCTAAATCCCAGCCTCGCTGCAATCCTTAGTAAACAACAATGGTATCATTACTTGCAGCATATATAAAAACCTGCAGTGTACTTATGAACTTTTGCAGCAGTTGCTATGTTTTTCTGGAGGTCTATCCTTTGGGCTGCAGTATTGTTTGTTCTTCTCTCTTCTCCCCTTAATGGCAAGTTTTGGAGTAGATAGACAAGAGGGACTCTGTGAACTGTGGCTCTGTTCACCACAGACAGAAGCTTTCACCTTCATTATCGTGTCTGTCTGGGACTGTTAACTCATTTTGTGTCTTTCTTATTCCTGAGTAGTGTGAGCTGCTTTGGGCCTTCACCCTGCCTAATCAGGAGTGCAGTTTCTCTTGTGGAGTTGGTCCCCATAAAGACAGCCTAAGAGTCAACAAAGGGGCCATGCATTTATTGTTTAATGAGCAGTTTTTCATAATGAGGCTCTTGTATCAGTCCCTGAGGTCTTAACTATTAAGAAACTTGTATGTAAACTGTGAATTTATACCCCTGAACAGTTAGTTTACAGTTGGCAGGTTAGAAATTTCTTAAAACTACAAATTCTCAGTGCTGAATGTGATTATAAAATGTATATTAAATGTACCAGGGCCAGGGATTTAGCTTAGTGGTTCTGGCATCTGCTTGGAAAGCTCAAGGTCCCAAGTTCAGTCCCTAGATGCCTATAATCCTGGCACTGAGGAGGGAGAGGCAGGAGGATTGCCACAAGTTCGAGGCTTGCCTGGGCTACATAATGAGTTCAGGGCCAGCCTGAACTACAAAGCAAGACCTTGTCTAAAAAAACAGTGCCAATAAAATCAATTTAAAAATAAAAGAAATGTCTTAAAATGTCATTTTCAAAGCAAAGTAGAAGAACTACTTAAAATAATGTTAACTGGGGGTGAAGTCAGTGGTTGAATGCTTACCTAGCATGCCAGAGGCATGGTTCCATTCTTAACACGACAAAAATAGAAGAAGTGTTGTACTTGATCTATCATTATGCACAGAATCAGCACTGGGAATCAGACTCTGGACCTTGTGCTTGCAAGGCAGGTATGGTAATACTGAGCTACATCTTGGGCCCTATGTGCATAGTCTTTCTGGAGGGAAAAAATACTTTCTGTTAATTCAAAGTTTTACAGAATTATTGTCCAATCCATTTGTCATTGAGAATTTCTCTGACATAATAAGACAGAGTCTCACTCCATATTTTAGGCTGGTCTTGAACTCACTGTGTAGTCCAAGTAGGCCTCCAACTCACAAAAGTCCTCCTGGCTCCACCTCCTGAGTAGTGAGTTGTAGATATACTCTGCTACACCCAGCTTCATGATGCTTTTAACACAGGAAGTCAGCTCCACACTGTTAAGCCCAACAGTAATATATAGGAAGACACACTGCACAAAATAACTTATCTAAAACTGAGGGTAATTTTGCCGAGCAAGGCTTCAAGAAGAGTGAGATAAGAAGACTCAACTATGAATGGTCCCTTCATTGGCGTACACACATTCACAATTCTCTGGTACTTAGCTAGAGACTACTAGAGACTATGACCTGTGCTTGACAAGGCTTTTAATGCTTTTTGTAGCTTACTCTGGCTTATCTAAGCTGCAAGATTTATAGATAAAGGTTGATGATGATTGGATTTTTTCAGGACCTAGTTAATTTAAGCACAGCCTTTATTTGCAGCTCTGTGTATATTTGCTAAGAATAGCTGGGTTATTTGGACAATACTGTCCTAATTATTTCAGATTTTGATTCTATATAGAGAGAATATATAGACATCTATATATAACAAATTGATTATTTATACATGAAAAGCTTTGACAACTGTAAAGCCTTATACAAAGTGAGGTGAGGCTAGTGTTTAATCTGGTAGAAGGAACTACTGTTGTGTTGATTCTTCATTTCCTTTTTTTCATTTTGGACAAAGCATCTTTTTTGATTTGTAGTACAGGGGATTAAACCCAGAGCTTTTGCCTTGACCTACATCCCAGCCAGCCCTTTTTTATGTTTTATTTTGAGCCAGGGTCTTGTAGAGTTGCCCAGGCTAGGTTCATACTTGCAGTCTTCCTGATTCAGCTTCCCAGATTTCTGGGATTACAAGTGTTTACCACACCCAGGTCCCCTATGTCTTTTCTATAGAATGACCTTGTGGTTCAATTTTTCGTTGAGTTTACTCCTAAGAAGTACCTCTTACTACAAATCTTTGTGTCTTGTCATTGTGTGCATCCATTACATTTGGTGCTGCAGCTGCTGCAGCTGATTTTCGCATAGCAGTGTGACGATCAGATTGTGGTCTTCACCACCACACAATTAGGTACAGTAGTAGAGTTTTCAGAAAGGGCTATGGTTTTACTCCACAATATTTTCTCAGCATCTAGCATAGTGTCCTAAGCCATGGTAGGCAGTAAAGAAATACTTGGTAAAAGATAAACTTGACTTACTTGTAGAAGAATAGATGTATCTCAAGACTATAATCTTAAGTGCAGTAAAGCAGACACACACAAGTTTAATTATTGCTTCTCTTGTGTGAAAAACCCAAAGTGTAAACAAACATAATTGAAGATAGATATCGGTAAGTACGAAGAACTTGTTCAAGTAGAGAGGGGAACAAGGGAAGGGGAGGAGGAACAAAATGAAGGGGAAGGGACAAAGCTTTTGTAAATAGGGAGAAGAATTAAAGGGAAGGAAGAGGAGAGCATGGGGGGGGAAAGAGTCAAGATATATTATGTATAGGTACAAATACCCTGTGATGAATGCGATCAGTATAGGTGACAAATACATGCTCAAAAATAGTATAGGGCCAGGGATTTAGCTCAGTGGCACCTCACCTACCTCACAAGCACAAGGTCCCAAGTTCGATCCCTGGTATCAAAACAAAATGAAAGAAAAAATGTGTTAAGTACAAATAATACTCCCTAACCTGAATGTAAATTTGATATGATGCAACATACACTAATAAAAAATTTTAATAAAAAATATAAAGTTTTTCAAAAAGAATGAAAGGAATACTTGGTGAATAAGTGATTAAAGATCCATATGACTTTGAAGGAATTCATTAAGTTCTGGAAATATTTTCAAGTAGATAGTAATCTCTCTTGGAGTCTTAATTAAGCTCTAGTTACTGGTCTTTCTACATGTGTGCAGTCTTGCCCTTAGTCTTGTCCTGAAAATGATGCGTGCAGCCACTAGCCCCTCTGGCACCCCCGCAGGGCCATGGTCTACCACGTCTCCAGTCCTCATCCAAACCACAAAAACCTCTCTTACTATTTGCAGGTTGCGGACCTGGCCTATTAGCAGATGCCAAGATGCGGGTATTTGAACGTTCCGTCTATTTTGGTGATTCTTGCCAAGATGTTCTTAGCATGCTTGGCTCTCCACATAAGGTCTTCTATAAGTCAGAGGACAAGGTAGGAGATATGTGTTTACAAAATGAATAGGCAGTCCTTCTGTCCCTCATCAGCAGTCATTATAAGTCAGGTGTGATGGTACACACCTGCAGTCCCAACACTTAGGAGGTTGAACAACATATAAGTCTCTACAAACCTGTGCTATTTCCCCATAGAGTCTGTTCTACTTTTTTGGTACCAGGGATTGAATTCGGGACCTTGCATTTGTGAGGCTGATGCCAGAACCACTGAGCTACGTCCTTAGCCCAGAATTTGTTCTACTTAAAGTTGATAGTGAAGAATTGAAAGCTTTTTTTTTTTTAACTGACCTGTTGGAACAAATGGCCCCGCTTCTATCACTGTCTGTAGTACTCATCTTTCTTTGTAAACCAGAGCCCAGTCCACAGTTAGCCACATCTGCCCCCCTTTCCTCCCAAACTCAGCCAGGAGCTGAGACTTCTCACACTTTTTTGTTTTGTTTTGTTTTTAATTGTTTTAGGTGTTTGAGAAAGGGTCTTGCTATATACTTCAGGCTTGCCTTGAATTCAGTACATATCCCAGGCTGGCCTCAAACTGGGCAGTTCTCCTGCCTCAGCCTCCTGAGTACTGGGGTTACAGATGTGCACTTCCATGCCCAGCTTTTTAAGAACTGTTTTAGGGATTGGATTTTAATTTGTTGTTATTTTTTTCCGACAGATGAAAATTCATTCTCCTTCCCCTCATAAGCAAGTTCCATCCAAGTGCAATGACTACTTTTTTAACTACTTCACTCTTGGAGTGGTAAGTTGCAAAGCCTTGGAGGAGCATTTCCTTTCCACGGGGATGGGGACACACCTCTGTGGCTGTTACCATGCCTGCGAATTGAGGAACCTAGCCTCAGATGGCTTTGCTTGACAGTGTTTGCACAGTAAACAGTACACTTTTCCTTCCACAAAAAAATGCCAAGAAATACTGGGTTCCCTGCTTTGTCGTTACTTCTTCTCTGAGGGGAACATGCTGTCTTTAGAGGACTGGCTCAGAAACACTGCTGCAGCCTACAGCAGTAGCCAGGAGAGTCTGACAGACAGGTCATGACATTCAGAAAGTTGGAAAGGTTCCTGCCCTGCTCAGAAACTCTGCCTACTTGAGCATCTCTGTTTTCTATTGCAGGATATCCTCTTTGATGCAAATACACACAAAGTAAAGAAGTTTGTTCTACATACCAATTACCCTGGGCATTATAATTTCAACATGTGAGTACATCCTAACCCTAACTCTGTAACTTTAAGAAGCGTGCTTCAGGTTGAAAACGTCAAGGAAAAAGAACTTATGGTTTTGGATACCCACTAATTTATCTCTATCTAAATTCTTCTTAGTTTTTCTGTTTAATGCTCTACTATTAAGCTACGGTCTTCACCTGAAATCTTGCTATTTCATGGGAAATGAACCTTTACTGAATGCCTTCTTTGTTTCTGCAGCAGTGTCCAATGCTTTACATTTCTCTATTTGTACTCAGTAACAAATAGGTAATGGAATCAAAAACCTTGATATGTTGTCCATGGTGATATAGGTTCCTTAGAACACAGGGTCATACCCTTTTCTATTTGAGTTCAGAGCATGTGACCTCACCCATTGAATGCTATGTCAGGGGCACAGAGCCAGGAGTCCCGGCAATTGTGTATGATTCTAATTTTTGTAGGGTGCAGGGTTGGGATACAGAAGTGGTCAGAACTCACAAGAGGTCCACCTTTACTTTCCTCTGCCTTCTTTCTAGTTATCACCGCTGTGAGTTCAAGATCCCACTAGCCATAAAGAAGGGTGAGTATGGAGTGCCCTTAGAGTAAGGAACAGGTTCAAAGAGGTGGGGACTGGTAAGGCTAGTGAAGGCAAACCTAACCAGTTAGGGGGCTGTATTATTCTTGACCTGGAGGCCTTCATAGCCTTTGACTGTTAGCAAGCACAGGGATTATTGGCCTCCGGAGGGGAGTGTGTTTATTATCTATAGATGGTCATCCAAGGCCCCCAACTTATCGTTGACCTCTGCTACCCACTGCCAGTTGGTGTAGTTCACACCTGATTACCCTCCTTTCACTCCTCCATCCCTTACAGCCTAGAGTTCTAAGCAGCCTGTGCTCCCAGCACACTCTAATCCTGTGCAAAGCATGGCTAGGTCTGAATTCTGTGTAGGGCAGGGGCCACAGGTGGGTTGGCCACCTACCAGCCTGTTCCCTGCGTTCTCTTTTTAGAAAATGAAGATGGTCAGACAGAAACTTGCACAACCTATAGCAAGGTGAGCTCCTATATTCCTATCTGACTGCTGAAGAATGAGATGGACGTGGGCTTGCCCCCATTCTGGGGTCATGTCCTCTGAGCCAGCCATTGGCACAGGTGTGTTTAGGTCCCTGCTAACCCTGCAGCCCTCTGTCCTTCTTGCAGTGGGACAGTATCCATGAGCTCTTGGGCCACCCTGTGGAAAAGCCTGTTATCCTGCACAGGTGAGTGGATAGTTATCTCTGACACCCTCCCACCCAGGCTGCTCTTTGAAGCCCAGAATGCTCAGGGAAGCTTGCCAGTACATTGCTTAGAAATGACAGAAGAGGCTGGGGATTTAGCTCAGTGGTCCCGGCATCTGCCTCACCAGCACAAGGTCTCAAGTTTGATCCCTGGTAACTACATACCACGGTGTCAGGCTTGGTGACTCACGCCTGTAATCTCAGCACTTGGGAGGCAGAGGCAGGAGGATTGCTGTGAGTTCAAGGCTGGCTTGGGCTACCTAGTGAGCTCAGGGCCAGTCTGAACTACAAAGCAAGACCCTGTCTCAAAAAAAGGAAAAGAAATGAAATGATAGAAGCCTCTGATATTGCCAAAACATACTTCTTGGTCTCCCCTGCATATTAGGTCAGGGCCAGCTATTCTGCATGATCACCTATAATAGATGAGCTGCCCACTGGTGTATCTCTTTCCCCCTACCTCTGTGTATGGAGGCCCTCTCACCCTTAGTTATTCAGAAGAGGCTTAAGCAATCTTGACTAGATGTTCTGGCTCTTGTTTTCTCATCAAAGGTGCTACCTGCAGGCCTCATCCTGGCTACCTTGCTGCGCTCTCACTTGAAAGGACCCTGTTGACTTCTCAGCACTCTGATTCAGTTCCATGGTGACTTTCTGTGCCCTGTTGGACTGGGCAGGATGCTGAGTTGGGTGAAGTCACCCTTACTGTAGGACCATGAGGGCTATGTGGTAGACAGTTACACACTAGCAATCATGTGAGGCTGCTGGCCAGTAGCCCATGTCCCAAAAGGGACTGGGCACTCCTCTGGCTTTGCCCTTTGTCTGCCCCTCTTAATTCTGGCTTCTGTGGCTTCAGGTCCTCATCCCCAAACAACACCAACCCATTTGGCTCCACATTCTGCTTCGGCCTTCAGCGGATGATTTTTGAGGTAAGTCTGGAATCCCTAAGTATAAGTCACCACAGGGTTGGTGGTTATGGCACAGCCCTGGCAAGTGATTTTGGGAATTGGGGAGGAGCTAACTTCAAAGCTGGGCAGGTTAATCCTTCTCAGCAACCTTGTATGCATACTTAGCCTCCTCATACTGAACAGTGTGGAGAGCTGTTAGGAAAATCTAGGGAGCCAGGTATGGTGGCACACACCTCTAATCTCAGCACCTATAGGCTGAGGCAAGAGGATCACCTTGTGTTTAAGGCCAGCCTGGAATTAGTAGGACCCTATCAGAAAACAATGTGGGGGTCTTGGGAGCTAAAGTAATCTGTATTCATCAGGATGAGAGACAACAGACCTCATATTTGTATCCCAAAACATATAGGGAACGGGGTACCTCAGCCTAGGCGTTTGGGGGGCCCATGTGAACCATGTGACTGAATGTAGTGTGGCAGATAAGTGGCTCTCGAGGGCCAGTGGTTTGAGAGATCAATGAGTAGCCCATTTTCCGTCTGGATGCCACAGCTTCAGCTGACCCTTAACAGTTCCCAAAGGTGAGGCTGTGAATTCCACGAGCATAGGCACACCTTTTGGGGTTGGGGCCCAGGCTTGTGTGTAGGTACAACATGAGCATCTCTAGCCTCCCTCGGCCCTCTAGTATGTAAGATCTACCTACATCTCTTTAAACCTCCCCCTTGACCTGTTGTCCTCTTCTCACACCAGATCATGCAGAACAACCACATTGCCTCTGTGACCTTGTATGGCCCTCCCAGGCCTGGCGCCCACCTGAGAACAGCAGAGCTCCCCTAGGGACATCACCTCCTGTGCCCCTCTGCCCGTGGAACTGTGGGTAACCTCCTGCTCAGTGGGTCTTTGTGCCATCCTGGGTGTTTTCTTGGACACCTTTCCAGTGTTGAAGGTCTGTTGGAATGTTCAGAGGTAGGCTCAGGCTGGGTGCTCTGCTGGGGCAAAGGGGCCCAGATATTCCTCTGTCCGTCCTAAGCCTGCTGCTGCCAGCAGGGAACACAGACTGCAAAGAGAAGCACAAATTTTGAGCCTTGATACTTGGACCCAGGAGCTCTGGACTAACACAGAATGCAGGACGTGTCACCCCTGTCCCACACACATTGGGCAAACTTGGGGCTCTTTCTGTGGCTGATCCAGGTATCCAGGATGAGGACAAAGTCCTGCCTTTGGCCCCACATTGCCACGTGACTTTTAAGGCAGGCAGGTAGTGTCCATAGTACTCTGTTGCAACATTTGCACTACATCTACTTTAGTTACTTGAGCTAGCTCTGGTCATGGTGGCCACCTGCCCTCCCCTATTCCTTTTGTGTGTGTTCCCTGCCAGGCCCAGGAAGCACCCCTGCCTGGTGAAACTCAGCTTTCTGCTATCCAGGTATGTGCCCAGGCCTGGTTTCCATTGCTCTGGAGCCAGCTCTCAAGGTTGCCTTGCCCGTCTTACCCAACCTTGCTGGCAGGGCTCTATGTTTCCATTATGTTTGCCTCTTTTATTTAATGCCAAAGTTTTAGCCAAAGACATCTTCCTTTTTTTGTATTTTAGCATTCTGTTCTGCACTGTGGGCCAGCCCCCTGCCCCAGCCCTGGCCCCTGTCCCCTGGCTGGGCCTTTCATGGCTCATGGCCTCCCCTCTGGGGGCTCAAGAAATGCTGGGCTGCTTGATCTCTTCATAGGTCTTGCTAATGGAAAGTAGTATATATGTGCTTTAAAAATATTAATCCTTTTGAAAAGAATTGAGAAGAGAAATGTATACTTTTATCCCATTTTTAATATTTTGGTCTAGCAACTTGTGATACATAGATGACAATTTTGTGAGTTTTTCAAATGTGTGTACAGATTTTTGTAAATATGACTTTTGTAATTAACACATGTACAGCCTCATTCTGTATAGTTCATGATGAATGTGCAAGGGACCTGCCTCAGAAGCTTGCCTGTTTGGTTCCTGGGCCTACAGCCAGGCTCATGTGGCACTCCCGTGACTTTGTGACTGAGTGTCTTCCTTCCCACTTTGACCACAGTCTGGCCAGAGACCCTGCACGTCTCATTGTCAGGGGTAGCCAGGACCGTTCCCATCCACTTGGAGTGAGGGAACCTTCCTCATCGCTCGCCCGCATTCTCTCTCCAATAAAGCACCTATGCCCTCAGCAGCAGCCTGCCATGTGCTGTTGCCAGGATATTTGTACTAAAGTAAGTGTGGAGGTGTTGATTTTTTGAAGGGGATAGCTGAAGAATGTGGGAAAAATTTATAGTGGAAGAGTCTTAGAAGGGCGGGGGGGTGCACGGGAGTGTTAGACACTGACAAAACAGTGGGGGTGTGGAGGGATGAAGAATATCATAACACAGATGCCCCTGTAACTGTCCTGGCCCTGCAGTCAGACCTAGACACTGGAAGGGTTGGGTCCAGGAAAGACCTCAGAAAAGACAAGAAGACTTGGAGGAGTAGAACACCTATCAAGTCCACATTGGCTGTGAGGCCTGGCTTTAAAGAGGATGAGCCCGCCCCCTCCATGTGTCTGCATCACCCTACGGGTTCCAGACCTAGCACCTACCAGAGTACACACGTATTGGCTACCAGGAAAACTGAATCTATCTACTGGTCTAAGGCCTGCTGGACAGGACGTGGTCTTCTACCACACTGGCCTGGCTATCTTAGGGAGTCATCATAACTTTGGTTCTAGTCTTGTTTCTGATAGTGTGGGCCATCAGGGGCCCCACTCAATCACCCTTACGACTCTGAGGCAGACACAGTGTAGTCCAGTTAAGGGACACACACAGTAATCTGCCTGGGAAACCCTTTTTAAAAATTCCGTTCTGGGCCAGGGATTTAGCTTAGTGGTTCCAGCGCCTGTCTTGCAAGTGCAAGGGCCCAGGTTTGATCCCCGGTAACCACATACAATACTGGGTGAGGAGACTCACCCCAGCAGCAACCAGTACCACATACCACAGTGCCGGGTGTGGTGGCTCACGCCTGTAATCCCAGCACTTGGGAGGCAGAGGCAGGAGGATTGCTGTGAGTTCAAGGCTGAGCTCAGGGCCAGCCTGAACTACAAAGATAGACCCTGGCTCAAAAAAAGACAAAACCAAAAACTTCCGTTCTGGGGCTAAATGAGAAGTTAGCTCTTGATGAGTAGCTAAGAGTCCCACTGGAAGGGCCCTGCAGCAACAGGCTGCGGATGGGCACAGACTGGCCCATGTGGCCCATGCAGTAGGCGCCACATAAGCCAGATGTCAGCAGCCGAGAGCCCGTGCACTACAACCAATTCACGGTAGAAGCAAGGGTCGAAGGTGTGCAGATGAGGTGCGGCTGAGGGCTGAGAGATGCCAAACGTGCGGAAAGCTGGGTGAGGCTCCGGTGTGAGTCGAAGCCGCTGCAGACACATGCCCAGAAAGACGTCGTCGATGGGAAAGAGCTCAACCTGCTTGCAGGCACTGGACAGGCGATGCAGCGTGGCTCCGGAAAGAACAAAGCCGCCGCCACCTGCGTAGGCTGGGTAGACAGGCAGGCCATACACAGCCTCGGGGATGTAGTACTTGCTATCCCGGGTGCGTATTGGCCGCGCCTGCACAATCACGTCACCCGCAAGCAAGTCCTCGGCTGGGTCCCGTGGCGCCAGGAACTCCAGCAGGTTCCCCACGTGCACAAACACATCAGCGTCGCCCTTAAAAACAAAATGTACATCAGGGCAAAAGGCTGAGGCCCAGGCCAGAAAGTGAATCTCCTTAAGTGTTAGGTTGAAAAAAGTGTCATCGAAAGCCCAGAGCAGAATGTCCCCGTAGGCTCGACTCTCAGCCTGAAGCAGGGCGCGCCAGTGGGTCTGCATGACCGCCCCCTCGGTGTCTGGGCCCTTGGGCATGCCCAGCAAGAACACGCGGCGCACGAGCGCCCCCTGCACGCGGCCCTCCGAGCCCCAAGTCTGGCGCACAGCTTGGCGCCGCTCAAAGTCAGCAGCCACAGACTTCACAGCTATGAGCAGGTCGGGTCGGCCGCCAGGTGCGCCGTCACCGCGGCACTTGTGCGGCTGGTTAATGAGGAGCGGGAAGCGCCGCTGGTCCTTAGCGCGCAAGTAGCGGCGGAAGTCAAAAGGGCCTGTGGGTGTGGGGGGTGCGGGCGTGTCCT
Source organism: Petromus typicus (assembly GCA_004026965.1). NCBI lineage: Eukaryota > Metazoa > Chordata > Mammalia > Rodentia > Petromuridae > Petromus > Petromus typicus. The sequence goes on along the minus strand of PVIR01001052.1, from coordinate 112,724 downwards.
CTTCATAGGCCAGCGGGGCTGCACCGGTGTCGGGTACCTGGAAGGCGCGTGGCCCCAGCGTTTGCCTCCGTGCCACACGCCCTCGTTCTTGGTGCGTGCTTGAGGTTGGGGCCGGGCCATCGTGCTGCCGCTGTGTGTAGAGTAGGAGGGCGAGGGCAGCGCCGAGAAGCAGCGTGAGCGACGCATCTCCACGTAGGCGCAGCTTCCTCCTCATGTCCGTGTGGCCAGCGCTGACCCTCCCTTGGGAGGGTCGCGGACAGGGTCTCCCGAGGTGATAGAGAGTAGCAGGCAGTAGGTAGGGCTGGGAGCTCCCCGAGAGGAGGGGGCGGAAGGCTACGCCCCGGGGGCCTCCAACTACTGGACTGTCATCCCCTCCGGGCCCTGCGCACTGCTGGGGGCCGAGCAGGCTAAGGTGATGTGAAGCTCCCCTTTTGTACCCAGCTCCCACCGGGCCCAGGTTGAGGCCCCACGGCCCGGCAGAGTGACGCACACCCTCGATCCTACTCCTTTCCGCTTCCCGCACTGGGGCTGAATCCGTTCCTTGTATTTTTACCCGTCCCACCTTTGGTCTGGGTCTCTGGGATCCAGACACTCACGCAAGGGCCTCGGGAGAGGCACGACCCCCCGACACCGGGGCCTCTGGGGTTCAGCGCAGGGTCCCAAGGGCGGCCATGGACGGGGCCTGAGCCAAATGCAGCGTTGGCAGGAAGGGGGCCGGGGCCATGCCACGTGACCCTCCAGCTGTGCAAGCCCCGACCTCCGGAGCCTCAGCTCCGCCCCAGCACTACGAGCACCAATTCTAAGGAGGGACTAATGAATTCCTGAGAGGATGCTCCACCGGAGGACTGTGGGTGGAGAAGCCGGGTCATGAAGCTGACTTATTCCACAAATCCAGCTTTCGGAGGCTAGGAAGTATCTGTCTGTTTCTACCTCTCACTGCTGTCTCAGCCGAGTTGGGGCGGGACCTGGGCTGCCAGGAGCCCATTAGGGAGCGAGATGACTGTCCCAAATCCCTGAGGGAAAGGATCTTAAACATCATCAACCTGGCCACTATCTCTGCTCATTCTTCAGAGCGCCTCTCCTCAGCAGCCTGGGTTCCACCAGGCAGCGACCATTAACTGCCCCTGGGACACATAGCTACCTCTTACTCCTGGCTCACCATACCAGACGCCGGGTGCATGTACGTATACACATGCACACACACACACACAGCCATGGATGCATGCACAACTCATCCAGTATTTAAAACAGTTCCACCAGCAGCTCTCACTGGCCTTGTAAAATATAAACTCAGTAAAATGCCTAACCAGACCCCAGATCATTCCTCCACAATGTATCTTCCAGCCCACCCCCACCCAACCACTCTAAACTTGTAGTACTTTTCTTCTTCTTTTGAAACAGGGTCTCACTATATAACCCAGGCTGGCCTTGAACCCAGCAGTCCTCCTGCCTCAGCCTCCCAAGTGCTGGGATTACAGGCGTGGCAGCACCACATCCCATCTAAATTTGTATTTCTGCTACCCTTCTTTTGTGCCTCCCTCTAGACCCTGCCCAAGGGTGCTGTGCGCAGAACTCAACTACACCCTGCTCACATTTGTGTACTCCTAAAGCCTCCCCCAGACTGGAACAGGCCTCTGCACTCCCACAACTCCGCAAAAGTATACTTTATTACCACTGCTGAATGGGAGCTGGGGGTAGAGAGGATTCACGGTCCTGGTCTCCAGTTTTTGCAGCACTAGAGATGATGGCTAGGGCATGGAGTTTCCATGTGCTTAATACTCACTGTTCTATAAATGAAGGGGGAAGGGCCAGCCAGAAAGGAAGACACTCACACTCCGTGTCCATCAAAGACCCTAGAGCAGAAATGCCAAGGTGCACACTATAGGCTGGAGTTGGGGTTCTTGTCTGACACACTGGGGCAGCGGTCAGCTTTAGCCCCAGCTGCGCAGTGAAGTGGGGCTAAGTGTGGTCTCAGAGTCCCTTGGACAGAAGGGTGAGGTGTAGCAGCAGTAGTAGATAGAACCCCAGATCCATCCAGATGCTCCAAACCCTGGCTGGGCTCCTGGCTGACTACCCTTCCTTGGCACCAGCCTAGGCCAGGTCACTGTTGGGGATCTGCCAGGCCCAGCAGGTCTTCTGCCACACTGGTGAGCTCGTTCTCCTCAAGGGCCTCCACCAGACGCTGCAACGTGGCACGGCGACCCTCTGCCTGCACGAAGCGCCGCAGCAGCTGGAAGGCCTGTTCGTACAGCCCCTCGCGCTCGTACTCATAGGCCAGCGAGTCGAGGGCGGGGTCCCTCAGTGCGCGACAACTGCGCTGCAGGGAGCGGCCCACCCTGCGCCACTTGAGGCCCACTAAGCGTGCAAATGTCTGTTGGTCCTGCAGGTTCAGCGGCCGGTTCACTGCGGAGGGAGTGGAGAGGCAGGTGGGCCCGGGGCACCCCAGAGCTGGTGTCGCCTGTGCCCGCCCGGCCCAACTGAGGGACCCTGCCTCTGCGCATGCACCTCACCTACGGGGTGACCCTGGAACAGAAAGGTCTGGCTAGCCTGCGGTGGCGGTTTCTCCTCCAAAAAAGAAGGGGCCTGCGACTGCGAGGGAGCTGGAGCGACCCCGGAGTCGCCACCCTGGCCCGCCGGGCCCAATGTCAGATTCCTGAGCGCATCCTCCAGCTCAGTGAGTTCCTCATCCCGGAGTCTGTCCGGCTAGGGGAGGGAGTGCGCGGTCAGTGAGACTCTTAAGGGCGAATCCCCGTCCTACCCCACCCTGACCCCAGTCGTCTGCACCTTCTGGGCTAAGATGCTGTGCACACAGCGCTCCTCATCAGTCAGCCAAGGGTCCAGTCGCTCTGCGCCGGCGCGCAGCTCCAGCTGCAGAGACACGGAGGGCTGGGCCAGAGCCGTCGCCAAGGACTTCTGCAGCCTAGCACGCAGCGCCCCCTCGCGGTAGGCGCGGAGGAAGCGACGGCAGGACTCCTGTCCGCAGAAACGCAGCTGCATGATCAGCTGCGGGTCGCTACTGTGGATCTTCAGTATCTGTAGCACGTCGGGGCTCTCTGAGCTCTCTGCAGAGGCGAGCAGTCAGGCGCCAGGCGGTCCCCTAGAGGGCCCAGTTTCCAAGCAGCCGAAGGAAAGGCGAAGCCTGTGATCAAACCCCTGTCCCCATCCTCTGGCCTAGGGTGCAGGATTACCAAAAGTACCCAGCTAGGAGACAAACTTCCAATGCAAAGAGCAACAATCCAGAAAGCGGGGAGAATCTACTATAAAGCGGGTGTAACCTAGGTCCATATCTAAACCTTAAATGAGGGTGAGCCAAAGGGAGGGTCTGCAACACACAAAAGGGGCCTTGGCCCTGGGTCGTCAAGCGTGTAGCAAGGACAGAGGAAGGTGGGAGGTCTCAGGTCTTCAGCCTCCACCTAGTGAGGCTCCTTCTCCTCTGAGAGGAGAAGGGTGGTCGTCGCTGAGGTCGAAGTAGAATCCCCCAACAGGCTTCAGCCTTCTGTGGCCTCTGCCCTGGGTTGGGAAAAGGAAGCCTAGAAGGGTAGGTACTGGGGAGGGGCCTCGGGCAAGAAGTGCTGCAGTGAGAGAGGAAAAGAGAAGAGAAATGTATAATTAGTAGAAAGGAGAGAGTTGGGTGGTTAGGAGAGCAGGTGGTGGGGTGTACAGAGCAGAGACATTAGTGTAAAAATAAGTAGATCATATCTACACACAGGTGCACATGTCTACACTTGAGGATATGCATGCAGTAAGTAGAGAAGGCTGATCCTACACCCAGGCGCTTCCTCCCCACTGTCCAGTTACTTCCCACACCTGATCTTTTCCCAATTGAGGAAGCAGAGCCTCAGCCTCAGCTCTGTCCACAGAGGCCCAGGCCACCTCTTCCTCTCCCATACAGCCAGCCACGCACCTGCCAGTGCAGTCTGCAGAGCCCCGTAGACTGCCACCTTCTTCTGGGGGTGTGCGTAGGCATCTGTCAGGACCACCTTCTCTATGGAGGACTCCAAAAACAGGTACGCACTCCCCACCCACTCTTCATGCCCATCTGACCCAGCTGCCATCTTGCCTCTTGGACCTGCAGACAGGAATCCAGGTCACCAGCCTTGGAGACAACTGTCCAGTTCCATGTCACCCACCTCTCCCTTCCACAGCACCTCAGTCAGCTTGCACACTTGGGGCAGGAGTTCACTACCTCACAGGCCGTCCTCTTCGCCTCTACCTCTACACAAAACCCTATCCAGTCCCACACAAACTTGCAGGGAGAATTATTTCTCCACTGACTTTCAGAAAAAAAACCTGACAGCTGCCCAGTCCAGTGGCACATGCCTGTAACCCAGTCACTCAGGAAGCTGAGGGAGGATAGCAAGTTCAAGACCAGCATAGGCAACTTAATGACAGCATGTTTCAAAACAAAAATAAATAAATAAAAAGGGGTGGGGATATATCTCAGTGGAACAGAGCTTTCCCAGCATTTTTTTTTTTTTTTGAGACAGGGTCTCACTTTGTCGTTCCAGTTGGCCCTGAGTTCAGCCTCCAACTCACATCACAGCAATCCTCCTGCCTCTGCCTCCCGAGTGCTGGGATGACAGGCGTGAGCCACCAGGCCCGGCACTGTGGTATGTGGTACTGATTGCTGCTGGGGTGAGTCTCCACGCCCAGTATTGTATGTGGTTACCAGGGATCGAACCCGGGCCCTTGCGCTTGCAAGACAGGCACCGGAACCACTGAGCTAACTCCCCGGCCCCTCCCAGCATTTTTAAGATTTAACTGAGGGAAAATAAAATCCAAGAGCACAGGAGCAGAGGAAGATCCTGCAATGAAAGGAGGGAAGTTCTGCCCCTTCCTGTAGCCAAAGTTGATGGCAGACATCATTCTGGATGTTGTCCGTTCCCAACGTGAACTAGACCCCAGCTCACCTTCAGCTTGAACTTGAGGCCCAAGATCTCTGCAGGTCTAGAACCTCACTCTTTGCTTCTCTCATCTTCATTCCCATCATACCTTTTTGTTTTTCTTTCTTTTTTTTTTTTTAGGGGGGAAAAAAAAAAAAACCCTTGCAGTACATTCCTACGGCACTCCCTCCACTAACCCGAGACCTCTGTGGACTTCTCTCCCCCCTCTTCTGAATCCATGTGCTTGCTGGGGTGCTACTCTCACTTCCTAGTTCCATGTGTGGGGATGTGAAGCAGGCCTGGCCGATATACATTTTCTGTTCGCCATTCTGCAGGACAAGTCCAGGCCTCCATGTAGGGCTCAAACTGGACCAATAAGAATCAAGCCTGGCATTCAGCATTAATTTCCCTTCCCTTGGGAATGAGCTGAAAGGAAGTGGTAAATCTCCTTTGCCGCCGCTTGGGAAGAACCTGGCTGAGAATGAAAGTGACACTGAAGGAAACAGAGCCAAGAGGTGGAGAGGTGCATTCCTAGCCACACTGACCCTGGACCTGGCTGTTCCTAAAGCCTTAGTTGTCACTGGACTCCCAGATTTTTCCTTTTTTTTTTTTTTTGTAAGGCCCTTGGAGTTAGGCTGTTGCCTTTTCCAAATTGTTCTGTTATAGAGTCCTTCTTTCTCTGTCGAGATACAGCCAGAGGCCCTTGGTGCTAGTATCTTCTCCATCTCTCCGTCAAAAACTTGACCCTGAACTTCTCAGACAAACAAGTAGAAATGGCAAATAGGGCTGGGGATTTAGCTCAAGTGGTACCACGCCTACCTTGGATGCACAAGGCCCGAGTTTGATCCTCAGTACTGCAAAAAGGAAGGAAGAAGAAGAAGAAGAAGAAGAAGAAGAAGAAGAAGAAGAAGAAGAAGAAGAAGAAGAAGAAGAAGAAGAAGAAGAAGAAGAAGAAGAAGAAGAAGAAGAAGAAGAAGAAGAAGAAGAAGAAG
>PVIR01001052.1:84417-106749 GCA_004026965.1 Petromus typicus | reverse complement strand
GAAAGGAAGCCTTCTCCACTCCTAGTGGGAGTGCAGACTGGTGCAGTCACTGTGGAAATCATCACCCCACTATTCCCCTTCTTGGTATCTCTCCAAAAGAATTAAAAGTGTCATGCCACAGTAATATATGCACACTCATGTTTATAGGGGCATAGTTGGTAATAACTAAATTTTGGAAACAGCCCAAATGCCCATCAACTGACAAATGGATAAAGAAGATGTGGGATTTTTTTTATACAATGGAGGAGTACTCTACCATCAAGGATAAGCTTGAGAAATTTCTAGCTAGATGGATACACTTTGAGACCATACTCAAGTGAAATAAATCGGACACGTGTGTTTAAATACATATTGTTTCTCTGGTGTGAGAAACAAAATGGAAATAAGGGGGAAAAATATAATGGGGGAAAAGGGGAAGGAAAGGACTAAAAACAAATAAAAGGAAAAATGGAAACAAAGCTTTTGTAAATGAGGGGAAGTCAGGTTAAAGGGAGGAGGGAATGAGGAAAAAGCAGCAAGATATATCAGGTACAAGTATAAGTTTCCTATGATGAATGTTATCATCCTGTGTATCTAAAATGTACCAATAAATGTTTTGCTTAAAAAACCTGACCCTAAGTGTTGGGTGTGGTGATGCACGCTTGTAAGCCCAGCACTTGGGAGGCTGAGGCAGGAAGATCACTGTCAGTTCAAGGCCAGCCTGGGCTATGTAGTGAATTCAAGGCCAGCCTGAACTAGAGTGAAGCCCTATCTCAAAAAGCCAAAGACAACGCAACAACAAAATACCACCTGATCCTAGACCAGGAGGCAAAATTCCCAACCAGGGAACCACTTCCCTGACCCAGTTACCGGCCAGGAGAAGACAAGTGGAGAAACTGACGCACCTTTTCTTTTCCATCTCACTGAGACAACACCTCCCCCTTTTCCCAGAAAACCCCACTTTCTGCCCCACCACTCACCCTCCTCTGCTTTCTGGTTGAGGCATTTACAGTAGTGAGCTAGGAGGGGTACAAAGCCCTTGCTCTGGGCGAGGCAGATGGGGTAGCCCCCCTGGCTCAGGGGGAAGCAGGGGCAGGAGCTCAGACATCACTGAAGCTGAGACTCGCTTCAGACCTGCTCCCACGTCCTAACTTATGTGCCAGTGCTAGGACAGTTCACCTACCGTGGCAAGAGAAATGACAATGGATGACGGGCCTACCATGGCTCTGAGCACCGGGGACACGCTTTATCCCTCCCAATCTCTTCACAGAAAATGCTCCAATACTTTTGTACTTACCTAAAACAGAACTGTTTGTTTGAAAATTAACAGACTTTTAGGGCTGTGTTTATCTCTAGGCAGGATGGGAGGCGACGAGGAGAAACTATTTTCCTTATATTTAGCAATACTTTTTACTTTATGTAAAAGAGAATCATTTCCTTTGTATTTTAAAAAACTTTAAGAACAACAACAACAAAAAAACAATATGGGGTGAAACTTCAGGTAGGGCCAAGAGCACAGGAAAAGTGGCAGGGGGGACCTGGAAATGTTTTTCCTCTTTCGCATCTTCCTGGCCTCCCTGCCTTGGGAGTTCTGACTGATGGATGTGGTCTCAGCCCAAAGGGTGGAAAAAAGGACTGAAAGCCCAGACTCTGACCACCAGGCCTTCCGAGGGTACCAGAAACCTGTAGAGGCGGAATGTCCCCTGACTCCACTAATCCTGGGCAAGAGGGCGAAGTCAGCCGCTGGAGCTGGGCCTGAGGTTGAGAAGTGAGTTAACAACATAGAGAAGTGAGGCGTGGAAGGCTCTTCTCCGCCCCTGTTCACTTTGGAGTCATTGCTGCACGGCCTTCCACAGAAAATCCTTCCTCGGGAAGCCCCAGTCCCACCCAGGGGAACCCACCCCTCCAGACTGAGGTGCTGGGATCGCGGGCTGACGCTGATGTAGATACTTGGGTACCAAACTAAGAACTGCCCTTAGTAGCAGAGGACGGCCAGACACGACTCCCGCATTGACACAGGACAGTCCCCAGGCAGTCTCATCTCTGCCTGGGGAGAGGGCCGGCCCGAGGGCGTGGCCCGAGGACTGCAAGGCGGCAACTCTCCGCAACTAGCCTGACGCGCCCCTTACTCTGCTGGCCACTCTGGACCTCGCGAGGGTAACGTCCCCCTGCGCGCCTTCATGCTGGGTTTTCGCATATCCCTGGTCTGGAGAGGAAGGGGGTCTCAGTCATAGACCCCGTCCTTCCCATATACTCTCTCATCTGCAATCCCTGCGGCCCCTCCGAAGCTCTTCGCTGGCACAAGGAACCTGCAAGGCTCAACTGTCCCCACGCCTACGGAAACAGCTCACGGGCCGCCGCCACCAGCTGCCCCGGGTGACAACCGCGCGGTGCCCACGCGGGAGCCGGGATCAGCCTCTGCTCCCGCCGCACCCGGAAGCCCCCCTTCCCGTCCTCTGAACTAACCTGGCCGCTTCGGCCTAGGCTGGGTTCCCACGCCCGCCAGGCTCCGCTCCACCACGCCGCTTCCGGGTGTGCGCGAGGCGCCGGGGCGGTGTCCCACCCGGGCCGCGCTGTCGCCCTCACGCCCCGCCTTCCCGGCTCCCGGGCTGCTTCCCGCCCTGCTGTCTTCCGTGGTTAAGCCCCTGCCTCTGAGCGGAGCCCACCCGTACGCTGAGCAGGTAAGAAAGATATCGACGCCCAAGCTAGACAGCGTGTAGAACTGCGGGGGGTGGGGGTAACTCTGGGGTCTTGAGACTTCCAACACCAACACAAGGGTCCCAGAGCGAGAGCTGCCAGACTTCCGTCCGTTCGAGGCGACACAACCAGAGGGCGCCACCTGGGGGTCAGAACTTTCCTGTGGTCCCTGAGGATCCCGACTTGAAAAAATCTTATCCCTTCGATTACTCAAAGTGGGTGCCACGACTCCCAGGAGCGAGCCTGGCAGAGGATAACCGAGACCCCCAGAGTGCATATGGTACAAATGCCAGGAGAGGCCTTTAGCCTGGGACATGGGAAAATAAACGGGGAAGTTGTGTGAAATGCATAAAATCCCTCGTGCACCTTGAAACAAAACTGGTAACTTTGAAGAAGACGATTTCCAACAACCTCATCATTCCTCGAAAAGTTGAGAATAAATGTGAGTTGCTGAATTTCTGCCCGGAGGAAATTCAGGGGGTCAGGGCAAGAACTTGTTACAACCTCTCTGGAGGGGGAGCGGTCAGTCCTCGAACCCCGAGCCTTTCTCTGCCGTCGCCGGCCTACCACAGGAAGCCCCTGGGACTTGGGGGGCGGAGACAGCGAAAGATCCTCCTCTCTCTGGGTGGAACCACATGTGCACCCCTACGTCCCTCGCTCCCTCTTCCTGATTGGCTCGTGGTCCCTGACAAAAGTCTTCCCTGCTCTAGCAGTATTAACCCTGTAATCATCTTTACTGGCTGGCGGGTTTGTGACATGTTTTCTCCAGTAGATACCTAGATAATTATCTGGAATTTGTTCAACAAATGAAAAATAACCAGAAAAAGAACTCTGAAACCCAGAGCCGACTTCACCGATCTCGGTGAGAACTGCTCCGTGGAGCAAGGGCCTCACACCCGGCTGAATACTTGATCGAAAATTCTGCCTCTGTCAGAGGCTGGAATCTTTTTTTTTTTTTTTTTTTTTTTCTGGTGGAAGTGTTGAGACTGAGTTTAGAGCTTACCCTGAGCTACATCCCCAGCCCTTTAAAATTCAGATGCTTCGGGTTGTAAGCAGGCATTCCTGCCCTTTCACTTTGCACGAGGCTTCACAAACTGTAGCAGCTCACAGACCACAAGCACTTTTACACGGAGCTCCAGGGTTCCCTTCCTGAGCCCAGGGACACCCCTTCTCACTCCAGGCCTGATCTGTGGGAGCTTCCATGGAGTCCTTCAACCGCATCACGGCAGAACAACTGCCAGAGGAGGTGCTGGTGCTCATCTTCCGCCACCTGTCCCTCAGGGACCGTGCCAATGCTGCTGGGGTCTGCAGGGCCTGGGCCACCGCTGCCACCAGCAGTACCGTGTGGCGTGACACCCATATCAGGTAAGCTGGTACCTCTGCCTCCTCCCACTCACTCATCCTCGTACTTGCTCTGTGGAGCCAAGATTTGGGGAGGTTTATTAAATTTCCTCATTTTGAAAAAATAATTACAGCATTAATGCTGATTGCCCAACTGTTCTTGCTGCTTTGCATAGATTAATCCTCACAAAAGCCTCCTGTGGTGGATCGGCAGCATTTACTACCTTGCATAGATGAGGCAGAGATTTCATCATTTTCTGCAGATTATTCAGCAAGGGGGTAACAGAAGCAAAATTTGAACCTGCCACCAAGGATTCACCCTGCCAGCTTCCCCAGAGCCATCTAGTACCTAACTACCCTGGCTCTCCTTGCCTGGGTTTCAAACTGTGGCTGACTTAGGTCTTCTAAATGGGAATTCTCCCCATCACCAGCACCTGCCTCGGAGCTACAGTGAGGTCCTGGGGTGGGGGGCCGCCAGGCAGTGGGGCGGTCCAAGCTGAGGGGCAATAGAGGCCTCTCTCCCGTTATGGAGATGCCTCAATTCCTTTTTTTTTTTTTTTTTTTTTGAGACAGGGTCTCACTTTGTAGTTCAGGCTGGTTCTGAGCTCAGCCTCAAACTCACATCACAGCAATCCTCCTGCCTCTGCCTCCCGAGTGCTGGGATTACAGGCGTGAGCCACCACGCCCGGCACTGTGGTATGTGGTACTGGTTGTGGCTGTGCGTGAGTCTCCACGCCCAGTATGGTATATGGTTACCGGGGATCGAACCCGGGCCCTTGCACTTGCAGGACAGGCGCTGGAACCACTGAACTAAATCCCCGGCCCTCGATTCCTTTTCTAAAATCAGCTGCGACTGTGAGCAGGAAGGAATGTTGCCTGCGCATCTGTACACCTATTTGGACTACATTCACAATCTACGGCTGGAATGTAAGCCCTCGAGGACGATGAGTCGCCAGGCAGCCACCAAGCTGCTAACTGCGCTGGCCAATCGCGCCCCAAGGCTTCGAAGCCTTCGCCTGGAGTGCCACGGGGAGAAACCGCTGTTCGACGCGGGCCGCGACATCCTGGATGCTGTGCACACTGTCTGCCAGAAGGCCTGCGAGCTGCGCCATCTCGATCTGCGGCACTTGCCCTTCACGCTGGATGATGTCCTGGTGCTGCAGGTGGCACATGCCTGCCCAAAACTTCACAGCCTTTTCTTAGACAACCACACGCTAGTGGACAGCGTGCAGTCCAGCTCAATCCTCGAACTACTGAGGGCCTGCCCTCATCTGCGCGCCCTGGGCCTGCACCTGGCCAGTCTATCGGGCGCCGTCCTCCAGGCACTAGCCGCTCCAGGTCGCCCACCTTTTGAGCTCCTAGCTGTGAAGTGTTCCTGCCCTGAAGATGCGCGCGCATCCCCTGTGCCCAATGAGTCCTGGGCAGCATTGTGCAACCGCCACCCTGGACTGGCTGTGGAGCTGGAGCTGGAGCCTGTGCTGCCTGCCGAGAGTGTGACACGAGTCCTGCAGCCAGCAGTACCTGTGGCAGTGCTGCGTCTCAACCTCTCGGGTGACACCATAGGTCCGGTGCATTTTGCGGCGTACCACTACTCTACAACCCTGCGCGTGCTGGAGGTGCGCACTTCCGCCTCCCCGGAGCTGGACGCTGCGCTGAGGGAGGTGGCGGCGCGCTGCTCTGGCCTGCTGGAGCTACACTGTTTCTGCGTGGTGAGCCCCTCGGTGCTGGATGCCTTTCGCGCGCACTGCCCGCGCCTGCGCAGCTACACGCTCAAACTGAAGCGCGAGCCTCATCCCTGGCGGCCGGTGCTCTTGCCGTGACTGGTCAAACCCCCACCCCCATCCAGCAGACTGGAATCTCTGGGATGCAGGGTGGGAGTTTCCTGTTTCCTGCTGCAGCTCCAACTGCCAGCCTCTGCAGGATTCTGTGCTTGCCTGCTTCCCTCTCGGACGGGGACTAGAGCCTGTGGGATGGTGCCTGAGCCAGTCCAGGGCACCCTGAGCCCACTCGATGTCCCTGGCCTCCCCCCCCCCCTCGTTCACTGCACTCTGCCCGGGGTCAGTAGCCTGGTGTGGGGGGAGGGTAGGCCCAGGAGCCTGCCGGGCTGTAGGAGTGTGAAATAAATAGATCCTGCAGTATTTCTGTGCCGGGTCCGTAGGGTTTGTGTGAAATAAAACAGACTTTGAGGTATTTCTGCATCCTCTGAAAGGCGGGGTTGGGGTGGGGGGGAATGGTTGAAGAAGAGTAGTCTGCAGACTTCAAGGTCTGAGCTACTGAAGCGCTGCATGGACTGGGGCGGGGCGTGCCGCACCCTTGGAATGACTGCACCCAAGCGTTCGGTGGAGAGCAGGGGAGAACGGCTCCCCACTCCCCACCTTGTCGGCCCTAACCCGGCTTCACAGTGCCACGGCTGGCTGTCCTTCTCTGGGACTGTCCAAGTCCACAGCAGATCACGCTTGGAGATTTCTCCCAAAGACTGCTGAAGGAAATAGACTGAGTGGGATGGCACTGGAACCGTGGGCTCCCTCGGCACCCCAGCTCTCCGCACACATCCCATCCAGCCAGCCCTTTCGGTCCCTGGCGCCTCGGCCGCGGTCCGAGCCCCGCCCCATGGGTTCGCACGTGGCCCCCGCCTGACCCAGCGCCCGGGGGCGGAGTAGGGCGGGGCGGGCGGCAAACGCAGCACTTTCACGGCTTGGAACTAGCCCGCTGCGTCCGGGCGGAGCGCTGAGCCCGGCCGAGACTGCGCCATGCAGGAAGCGCCAGCTGCGCTGCCCACGGAGCCAGGCCCCAGCCCCGTGCCTGCCTTCCTCGGCAAGCTATGGGCGCTGGTGGGAGACCCAGGCACCGACCACCTGATCCGCTGGAGCCCGGTGAGGGCTGGGGCCCTTGGACACCCCAGTGGTCCCCGGGGTCCCTCCAAGTCAGTGAACACCCACGCCCACCCAGCCCCCCTGGGACTGAGCTGCCTGCGGGTCCCTCGATTCCCCAGTACAGGCAATTCTCCTTGGAGGGGGTGTGTGAGCTGAAGATGGGGCAGAGGAAGGATTAGGCGCCTCCTGGAGACCTGGAGCCCCAGGTCACCTCTTTACCAACCTATCCCATTGACAGACAGGAAAACGGGCCAGGAGAAGGTAAGGACTGGCTCAGCTAAGTCAGGGTCACGTCTCAGTCCAAGGGGGACCCGAGGTTGGCGTGTGCTACTCTCCTAAGAATCGAGTCTGGGTCGGGTTAGGCCGAGGGATGTACTGATCGCCCGATCAACATCAGCTGGTCCTGGCCTGGTCTTGTTCCATACCCCTGTGAGCGACGGCGGCGGGCTCACCCCGAGTGAGTGCGCGCGCTACAGCGCTGACCTGGTGGCGGGTGGGTGACGCTCACGGACTCTGGTCTCCTCCCGCACCGCGGGGCGGGCGGAGGCGTTCTCGGTAGAGTGGGACCAGCTTCCTCGTAAGTGACCAGAGCCGCTTCGCCAAGGAAGTTCTGCCCCAGTATTTCAAGCACAGCAACATGGCAAGCTTTGTGCGCCAACTCAACATGTGTGAGTCCCGCCGGCCGCCGGGCAGGGAGCAGGGGTGGTGACTGACCCCGAGGTCGGGCCACTCAGGACCCCGCGCCCCACCCCTAGATGGTTTTCGGAAGGTGGTGAGCATCGAGCAGGGCGGCCTGCTCAGGCCGGAGCGCGACCACGTCGAGTTCCAGCACCCAAGTTTCGTGCGCGGCCGAGAGCAGCTCCTGGAGCGTGTGCGGCGCAAGGTGAGGGCGGCTTCTGGGTGTGGCGCACCAGAACGGCGCCTTGGCACCGCCTGCCCCGCATTCCAAGTCACCCTGTCCGGCTGCTGTCTTCCATCTGCAGGTGCCTGCGCTGCGCGGTGACGACGGTCGCTGGCGGCCCGAAGACCTGGGGCGGCTGCTGGGCGAGGTGCAGGCTTTGCGGGGAGTGCAAGAGAGCACGGAGGCGCGGCTGCGGGAGCTCAGGCAGTGCGAGCTCCAGGCAGGGCAGAGGGGGGTCTGAGTGAAAGGGTGCTGGCCGCCGGGGCTTCTGGGCAGTGCTTTCCTTGTGGGGGCCTTGGCACCTCCTTCTAGACAGTTGGAGCCTACGGAAGCCTAGGATGGATGACCATGGGGTGGCTCCACGGGGCCCCAATCTCGACATCCCATAGAGGTCGTGCCTGGGCAAACCCTCAGAAGCCTCAGCACCCTCCCATCCCTTCTCTCAGGCAGAATGAGATCTTATGGCGGGAGCTGGTGACACTGAGGCAGAGCCATGGTCAGCAGCACCAGATCATCGGCAAGGTGCTTCTCCCAAGGCCATTTTCCCCTCCTCAAACCCACCTGGAACTGCCTTGCCAGGGAGCGGGCGGGTCCCAAGCATGAATTAACCCTTTGCTTTCTCCTCAGCTGATCCAGTGCCTCTTTGGACCACTTCAGACAGGGCCCAGCAGTGCGGGAACAAAAAGAAAGCTGTGAGTGAGGAAGCCAGGCACTGGCACCCACACTGCCACCTCCAGGATATGCCCTTGGACTCCTGGCACCAAGCCCTCCTCCTTCATCAGGAACCCTCACTCTTTTCCCTACCGGATCAGCCATCCTCACCCTGTCTAGGGCTTCCCGCCATCCCACAGCTCTCCCATCTGGTACCCTCACTCCCAAGGACATTACCCAAATTCCCACTCCAACAGTCCCCCCCAAAGCATCCTAACAGAGGGCTTGAGGCCCAAACCATCTTCCCTCCCTACCCTCTCTACCCTCAAAGGGCCCCCATCTCTGGGGGGAGCCCCTTCCATGCCAGCATGTGACTGATGCCTGGCAACAGGCCTCAGCTCTGCTGACTTGGCTGCTGGGGCCTGAGGGAGGGAGGGAGGGGGAGGGGAGGGGGAGGAAAGTGTTGGCTGAGGGGCACAGAGGCTGAATCGCCCCACCACAGCTGAGCCCTGCTCTTCCCACACAGGTCCCTGATGCTGGATGAAGGGAGCTTATGCCCAACACCTGCAAAATTTAACACCTGCCCCCTTCCCGGTGCCCTCCTGCAGGACCCCTACTTTATCCAGTCGGTGGGTTTTTTTCCTCCTCTTTCCCTGGGGCACAGCTGGGATTACGGGGATCTTGTTTCTTTTCTCCTTTCCCCCAAAAGATGCAAGCCGACTTTCTATGGCCAGACTCAGGCTCCCCAGTGTGGACGAGCCTGCCTTTTCAAACCTTGCCCCTTCCATCTGATTTACGTGGGCATTGTGGGGTTCTGGCTTTCATTGTGACAAGTGGTCAAAGGCTGGGCCTAGCCTTTTTACTTACAGCCTCTACCCGAGACCACCTTGGGCCTCAGCCCTCACAGGACCAGGGGGCCTATCATCTCTGACATCCCAGAAGACTCTCCATCCCCTGAGGGGCCTGGGCCTTCTCCTTCTGGTGGTAGTAGGAGGTAAGGGAGGCAGGGGGTGCTCCTGGGGAGCCTGCTGGGGGAGGGCTTAGCAGCCCAGATGGTTGTGGGATAGGGGAGAGGACATGCCAGGGTCTGGCTGAAGCTTTTCTCTGGTGCAGGGAGAAGGGCCTGGCACTGCTCAAAGAAGAGCCGGCCAGTCCAGGGGGGGATGGCGAGGCCGGGCTGGCCCTGGCCCCAAACGAGTGTGACTTCTGCGTGACAGCCCCCCCACCACTGCCTGTGGCTGTGGTGCAGGCCATCCTGGAAGGGAAAGGGAGCTTCAGCCCCGAGGGCCCCAGGAGTACCCAACCCCCTGAATCAACGGGCCCCAGGGAGGTACCTGACAGGTAAGCAGAACCCTTTCTTGACAGCAAACCCCACAGGTCATTTTCACAGATAGATGGACACTCACAGTCCAAGAAGTTCCCCTGCCTTATCTGGCCCTTAGTGGTTGAGGGAGACACTGGAGATCGGACTCTGTGACCCTGACCTGGTTTCTCATAGTGTGCTCCTCCTTGGAGTACCTGCATCAGAATCCTCTGGAAACTGGAAACTCAGTCAGGTCTCATCACCTCTGTGGTAGGACTCAGGGATGTGCATTTTAATGAGTTCACTGGAGTGATCATAATGAACACAATAGCTTTAAAAACACTGATATTTACACCCAGAGGGAGGAGAACATATCCCAAGACCTCAGGTCCCAGGTAGCAAGCAGAGGCACTCTACGTGCCCCTTTGTGGGGCGGGAGTGTATGTCCTGATACAACCCCGAGGCGGTGGGCACTGTGTGCTGCAGACTGAAGCCCGTTATTCATGTACAGGGCACCTCTGGACCCGGAGCAAGGGAACCGGAGCCCCGAAAGTCAGCTGCCTCCAATGCTGCTTCGGCCTGGCCCTGAGGCAGCAGAGCCTGGAGTGCCCATGGATGTGAGTCCAGCCTGGGGGGGTGGGGGCAGGGGCAGGGGCATGGGACCCCGCGGGGTCCAGCCTGAGAGGGCCCTGCTGACCCAGAGCTTTTCCCAGGTGCTGGGCTCCAGCCTCCAAGGACGAGAATGGTCCCTCTTGGACTTGGACATGGCACTGTCCCTGGTAAGATGAGGGTGGGACAGACCCTCTCTTGTCCTGGGCAGTGTCAGTGAGCCAAAATGGTGTCTGAGGACAGCCCCCGCGGACCCTCAGCTTTTCTCTTCAGCCGTGGCTCCTTCCCAGCTGCTTTGTGGGGTTGTCCCCTGCAGGTGCAGCCCTTAGTTCCGGAGAGGGGCGAGGCTGAGCTGGTGGTCAAAGGGCTGAATTCTCCAGGTCCAGGTAATGGTGGTGGGGACTTGGGTCCTAGGTTGCACGTCCAAGATTGGGTAGGATGGGCAGTTTGAGCTCTGCAGGGGATCCCCAGACCCAGGCTGCCCGAGGAACCCAGCCCTTCAACACTGGAGTGAGAGTGAGGAAGTTGAGAATAAGGGCTCCTCTCTACTGGGTGGAAATCAAACCCTGGGCTTTCCTTGAAGAAAGAGAGAAATGCTCTTCTGACGACAGCCTCACTCCTTCTAGGAAAGGATCCCACCCTGGGAACCCCACTCCTGTTGGATGTCCAGGCAGATTTGGGAGGCCCCGGCCTTGCTGTGCCAGGGGCTTTAGCCCTTTATGGCACCCCTGAGAGCCGGGCCTCCTACCTGGGCCCAGGGGCCAGTCCCTCCCCCTGAGGCCCACACACCTCCAAAGCACCCTGGCTGAGAACCAGTTGAGGACAGCATCCCCATTTCCCCATTTCGGCTTCCTGGTGCCCCCTGGGGGGGTAAGCGGAGCCCCCTCTACTGCTAGCCTCTCTCCTTTACCCTGCACATAAACTGCATTTTTGTCTGTTTCTGGTCTCTTTTCTCACTCCCAAGACTCGGGGGAGGGAGTGACTGCATTTGTAGGAGCATTCAGACCCTAGGACTAAAGCCAGAACCCCTGGAGAGCAGGGATGCTTGGGGAGCTGAGCTAGCTGTCCTCCCTGAAGCCAGGGTCCACGGTCCATTGCACGGCTGTGGGGCTCCAAAAAGCCTGTGCTCTGTAACCCTGGCCAAGTCAGTCCCCTCTCTGAACTTCATCTGTGACCTGAGGGGGGCTGACAAGAGGACAGAGGAGCTGCCCAGGAACTGGCAGGCCCCGAGTGGTGCAGGACGCGTGGGGCCGCAGGTCGAAGTGTACCCTCCCTGGCTCGTGTCCGGTGCACCTTGGGGTAGGGCTGGGGGAGGACCTGTGCGTCGGTCCCCAGCCAGCGCGACCTGGGCGGCAGCCTCCCGGGAAGACGCCCCCTCCCTCTCGGTTCCCGGCAGCCCCGCCGCCCCGCCCCCGTCACAGCTGCTGCACCCGTCCCCACCCCGCTCGGCCCTTTCTGCACTGTCATCTCCTGCCCCGCCGGGACGCTGGACCCGTGAGTGAGGCCGCCAGAACCGACTGCGATCGCCACTCTAACCGGAGGGGGAGGGCAGGGAAACAAATTGGGCAGAATCCACGCCTCACCATCGGCAGCCGGCTGGGCTGGAAGGTCTGTGGGACCCGCCCTTCCGCGGGACTGAAGCTCTGGGACTGGGTGGAGGGGAGGTCAGGGTACCCTTGCGTTTGCGCACGCGCAGAGGTTCGTGCAGCGCCCGGGACCCTCGTAAGACAGAGCTGGTGCAGCCCACTGAGGAAGGAGGCATAACCTGGTTCTTTGCTTTGTCACCTGGCGCTCCGGGCAGCATCTGGGCCTGTCCCTTGGAAAACAGGCCACAGCAAAACTTCGGTGTTTATATTTTAGAACTAAGAGAACCTCAAAGTGATGCCCAAATCTACCCAGGTCTCTGCTCCCTTGACAAAACAAACGACAAGACTTGGGCTAAGAGAGACTAAGAAGAAGAAAACAATTTAAGGAGTGGTGAGGAGGAGAGACCAGCTCAGTCTGTCCTATTCCTCTCTGCGTTCTTTCTTACGCCAGTGATAGAAGTCTTTGAAAGCCTCTGCTGCGGAGAGCAGAGGTTCTGCATTCGCACGGTGCAGTGAGGTCTGTCCGCGCAGTGCTGAGGACACAGAAGAAACCATCCACCCCTGAACTCAAGCATGGGGTGGACAAGGGAACATTTGAGAGCTGGAGGCTAGGTCCACAACGAGGAGGGAGGGGGAGGGTGTTCCAGGCCAAGAGAAGAGCGTTAGCAAAGGTTCAGAGTGCCGGGGACATAGTGTTCTCCCAGGACCAAGGGGCGGAAGGCAGTGAGGGGATCCTGGCTGTCCAGGGTGGTGGAAGGTGGCAAGAGTAGCCAGACCAGATACTTGGATTCCCTCTGAGTGGCCACAGGGGCTGGAGATTGGGGGATTGGCCCGACATCATTGGATAGGAGACCTCCTGAGAGGTCAGGCTTTACTTGGTTTCTCTGAGCTTGTCTCATCTGTAAAATGGTAACAATAAATCCTGCCCCAGAGTGTTGCCTAAAAGCACTCCACTGAGGGGAAGTGAGCCAGAATGGGGGTGAGAGGTCCTCAGGGGACTGTTACAGAGGATGGTGGCACTGAGAGGCAGGGGTCAGAGGAGATTCTCTGAGAGGCACTGTCACAGATGGGACATGGAGGAGACAGAAGAGCAGGGATCTCTGGTCTCTGCTTTGTGGCCTAGAGGAAAAGACTGATGCGTGAATATAAGGGACTGTAGGACTGCCAAGGTATGAAGTGACCAATCAGGGTAAGAATAGTATGACATTAGGGCAGTGGTATTGAACCTATTGCATGTGTGCCACACTGGGCCTTTATCAATGAACACTATAAAGTTCACCATTGGGCTGGGGAATTTAGCTCAGTGGTTCCAATGCCTGTCTTGCAAGCACAAGGGCCCAGGTTCGATTCCTTGGTAGACACATATAATACTGGGCATGGAGACTCATGCCCAGCAGCAATCAGTACCACATACCACAGTGCCGGGCGTAGTGGCTCACGCCTGTAATCCCAGCACTCGGGAGGCAGAGGCAGGAGGATTGCTGTGATGTGAGTTTGAAGCTGAGTTTGGGGCCAGCCCGAACCACAAAACGAGACCCTGTCTCAAAAAAAAGTTCACCGTCACTGCCTGAGAGAGATCTGGGAGGCTAGAACCAGTGGATGAGGAAAGGAAGTAGGCAAAGGGCACTGAAATGAAAAGGGGACCTGCAAGGGTACTGTATGAACAAAGCCGAGGCTGAGTGAATAGGCAGACACAGGAGTGGTCTAGAGCCTGACCTCTTTGCCTCTTAATGACAAAGGCTGTTCAAGCTGGGTCAAGTCACCCAAAGGAATGGGCTGTAGCTCTTGGATCATAATAAATGGATAAAATGGATTGATTTCTATCCAGTTGCTATTAGCTGGTAGAGACATTCTCTCAAAATGGAGCTCCCTGAAGAGAAAGGTAAAAGTTTAACAAGCATTCTTTGGCAGCTTTCATAAACAGGACCCTGTGTATTTCAAGATCAAGCAACAAAAGGCTGTGAATCATTCCTAGGCCGTCAAAAAGGCAGATCTGAGCTGATGTCAGATCTTTGTCAAAAGTTGGACGTTGCAGGATTAGGTATCTAGGGGATCAGGAAGGGCCGTGGAACACTGGGGCTGTGATGTCGTGAAGGTGGTGAGGGTGCAGGGGAAGGGCCTGTCCTGGAGAGTTGGACCTCAGGGACAAGTGAAGGTGACAGAAGCAAGGGGAGGCTCATAGCTGCTTCTGCTCTGGGTGAAGAAGGGACTGGAGGAGAGATTATGGAGAAAGATGCTGTGATCCAGCTTTCTTCACAGTCTGAGCAGAAGGTGAAGGGCTGGCTGGAGGTAAGTACACAAGCTGGGGAGAAAAATAGTCAGCCGACTGGGAAGATCCACTGTAACCTACAACCTTGGGGCCAATCCTAGGTTTTTCTGCTTGTTGAGATGGGAAAACAGTTTGGGAAAGAACTTAGTTTGGATAAACTGGGTCGGAAATGGTCACAGGGTCTACAGGCAGCTAGAGCTAAAGAGCGAGGTCCAGGCTGGGGAGAGCCCAGAGCTGGCTGACGTGTAGGAAGTGGGGGAGGAGCAGGAGGAAGGAGGCAGGACAGAAGCTGCCAGGGAGGCGAGAGGGCAGCGCCATCTGTGCCATCTGTGCGGCTGCCTCCAGGTCCTACACTGCCCAGCTGTGCTGCGCTGAGGTGGAGGTGAATTCAGGCCATAGCACAGCTGTGCGCTGGCTCTTTGGGAGAGAGGCGGGGTCGCTAGCTCAGGCCCTCACTCCCCTCACTATCTCTGTGTCCCTCCCTGGTGCAGTCCAGACGATGGGCAATGTGCAAGAGCGGCCATCGGAGACTATCGACAGGGAGCGGAAACGCCTCGTAGAGACGCTGCAAGCCGACTCAGGGCTGTTACTGGACGCGCTGGTGGCTCGGGGCGTGCTCACCGGGGCTGAGTATGAGGCATTGGATGCACTGCCTGACGCCGAGCGCAGGGTGCGCCGCCTGCTGCTGCTGGTGCAGAGCAAGGGCGAAGCTGCCTGCCAGGAGCTGCTGCGCTGTGCCCAGCAAACCGTGCGTGCGCCGGACCCCACCTGGGACTGGCAGCATGTGGGCCCGGGTGAGTGGGCGTGGGGTGTGGCTTGGGGTGAAACAAAGACTAAGCAGAGGCAGAGTCATTTGTCTCCCCAATAAGTAGTTGAGTGTATAAAGGTAACCACAGGGAGTTCATTGAGCCGGAGGGATAAAATGGGCCTGAGACACTGCTACCCCCTCCTCAGGCTACCGGGACCGAAGCTATGATCCTCCATGCCCAGGCCACTGGAAGCCTGAGGTACCCAGTTCCGGGACTGCATATCCTGGGCTGCCCGGAGCTTCAGAAGATCAGAAGGAAGCCGGTGGTTCAGAAGTCTCCGAAGTGGTGCAACCAGGGACTCCAGAGGAGCTAGATCTGGAAGCTGAGGCCTCTGAAGGAGCTGAGCCGGAACAGGAAGCTGGCTCGGATGCGGACCCAGAGCCCGAGCCCGAGCCCGAGCCCGAACCCGAGCCCGAACCTGAGCCTGAACCCGAGCCCGAACCTGAACCGGAACCCGAGCCCGACTTCCAGGAGGGGGAGGAGTCTGAAGGTGAGAGTCCACCCAAACCCTATGCGGACTGGCCGAGGGCGGGGTTCATGGAAGGCAGACTCCCCCATCTTCATCGCTCTTCCCTTCACCTCTAGATTCCTGAAGTTCCCAGCTGATCGGTCGTTCCCAGCCCAAGCCCGAGCCAGACAGGACCTGGGATCCTGCTGGAGCTACACTGGATGCCACCAAGGCTCCATTTGGCCTGCTGCTGGAAGTGAATAAACTCCAGAGGGTCAGAGTGGACCTGAGCTCTCTCCATAGTTTCTGGCTGTCTGCCCAGGAACTGAGGGTGGGTACATGTTGCTGAGTGCCAGTGACCTGGACAACCCTGTGCCAACAAACTCTACTGCCCACTTCATGGGTCCTTCCTGTGCTCTGTAGTCCAAGCAGCACCTGGGGGTTCCAGACCCACCCTGCCCAGAGGGACAAGGACGTGGGTTTCCCTCCATTACTCTTTTCCTCTCATGAGCCATTTAAGAGCCTATGTAGGCAGTGGCCCCAAGCCGTGGGCTTGAGGTAGTGGGGAAAAGGAGATTTCTACTACTTAGGAAGGCTTAGAGCTCACAACCTTGGGAAGTTAGATAGCAAAATGGAAATTGGGAGAGACCTTGAGTAGATAAAGGTGACACACATCATTGTGACTGCTCTTTTAATTGTCTGGCTTTCCTCTGAACTCAGAAAGGGTTCTAACCAGAAGCTGGTACAAACAAGGTGTTCTATACATATACATTGACTACATGAGGAAAGACTCTCTTGCTGCTTTTCTGAGTCTTACAGATGGAAAAATTAAGGCCCAGGGAGGGAACAGGACTGAGCCACTCACACAGCAGGATCTGAAGTACAACTAGAAGCAACAATAGGCTCTGTACCTCTCCCAGTCCAGAGAGTGGTCAGGACAACAAGCCCAGGGCCTGCCCTTCAGGCTCAATCATGGACTGGTCCCAGGCGAAGCCAACCTGTGCCACAGCCCAGCTGTGAGGATCCAGACAAAGACAGGAGCAGGAGAGGCCAGTGGAAGAGTGGGGGCAGGGCCACAGGTTAGCTCTCAGGCTGGACTCATAAAGCCTGAAGCTGTGTGTGTCTCTGTGTGTAATGAAAGTGGGGCTAGGAACAATCGGTACTTTCTAAGAGTGTCCTGTTGCTCCATTTAACCATCAGGAACTGCTGCCTCCCAGCCCCATAAGTATGGAGTACATACATGACCAATGAGAGAGGCAAAATACCAGAAAGTAAACCCCAGCCCAGCTGGTTCTCTACTATCTAGGCCCCTACACTTTGACCCTGCGGGACATGTAGGACCTCAAGCTCAAGCAGTCACTCTGGAAAAGGGATCCCAACCACCACCAGGGCCCAGTGAGAGGTAGACAGCACGAATGCTGAAGGAGCACCAAGGGGCCACGTGGGGGGAGGGAGACTGGAGTACTGAATACCCAAAGCCATCTCATGCAAGAACAAGTTTCTACTCCCAAACTACCCCAAATCCCCGTCAAAGCTCATCTCCCCTCTTGCTCCCAGGGCTCCCCTCCGTTCAACAGTTTGCCCGACATGCTACTGCTTGTCCACATCCTGAAGAGTACCCACAAGGGACAAAAAAAACTTCTGATGTTTCCGCTTGTCCCTCTAGGATGCTCCTGGCCGCCCATGCCCCCAAGAAACACCTAGGCTGTGACAGCGCAGAGCAGACAGCTTCATGTTCTTGGAGCTGCTCTGGAGGTCTCTGCCTGGGGCTTCTGCCTTAGCTGTAAACTAGCATCAATCAGGCAGCAGGCGGCCCAGCTCTGCTTCATCAAGACGGTTGGTGGCCATGATGTGTTCCAGTTGCTGCTGGTAGCGTTCCAAGTCCTGCATGAAGTGGGGTATGCGGGTATTATCCAGTACACCATGGGGCCTCAAAAGGTCCACGTCCTCGTAGGAGACCTGCAGGGAGGAAGCCAAACCTCGGTGCTAGGCAGAGCCCTCTGATTTTCAGGAGGCTGGTCCCAGCTCTGCTGATGGCTCTTGGCCATTGGTTTCTACATTTCTTCCTCTCTTCCTAATGCACACCTATGTTATATACCTCTAGGGTTACTCTGCGCTTTCACGCCCTTATTTAGTCTCACCCCTTGCTTCCAGACACAAGCATCCAACTGGTCCTCGGATATCTCCTTATGTTCAACATGCAACTCCTAGATGCTAGTGTATACCAGCTCCATCTCTTCAGTCACCCAGGTCAGGTTCCAAGGGAGGGTCTCTAGACTCACCCTCCTACTCAGGAGAGGTGACTGCTGGGATAAAGGGATTCCGCTCTCTGAAGATCTCCCTCTTCTCTCTCTGAGACAATTTTTTCTTTTCTTTTTTTTTGCAATACCAGGTATCAGACTCAGGTCCTTGTGCTTGCCAGGCAGGCGCAGTGCTGCTGAGGTATGTCCTAGCCCTAGAGACAAGGTCTTGCTATGTAGCTCAGGCTGCCCTTGAACTCACTATGTAGCCCAGGTTGGCCTCAAACTTACAGTGATCCTTCTGCCTCAGTCTCCAGAGTACAGGGATTACAATTGTGAGCCTCCAGGCCTGGTAAGGATCTCTTTAGTTTACCCCTCCTCTCCATCCTCAGTCAGTTGCCCAGTCAGGACAGAGCACTATCAATACCATAAGAGTGGTGGGAGGGCCCCTTCCTCTTGCTCCTGCACATCTTCTGACAGGCCTGTTTCCAGCTCGTACTTCCATTTGACATCTGAAGGAGCTTTCAGAGCAAACGTCTCCACCATTCCTTTGCTTAAATGAGCCTCTGGGTTCCCACTGCTTCAGATGTCTTTCCTGAGCCTTGCACAAATGCCCAGCATGAGGAACTTGGTCCCTGGGCATTTCTCCAGCATCTTTCCACAGGCCTTCCTGACCGCTCCCATGCCCTTTGAAATTCAACACACACACACACACACACACACACACACACACACACATATGCACACACACACACACGCTAGGTTAAGCACTTGCTCATGGCCTTTGCTAACCTCCATCTATGGCCCCACACCAGTGAGCACTCCGAAGGCTCACAGCCACTCACCTTGCCAAGTGAAGTCAGCAGAGGGAAATTGATGGTCTGACGGTGCCGCAGAATACGCAGAATTCCATCC
This sequence comes from Petromus typicus, assembly GCA_004026965.1. Lineage (NCBI taxonomy): Eukaryota > Metazoa > Chordata > Mammalia > Rodentia > Petromuridae > Petromus > Petromus typicus. The sequence goes on along the minus strand of PVIR01001052.1, from coordinate 88,128 downwards.
AGGTACACCTGGTCCTTGCTGAAACAGCCTGTGAGCAAGAAGGTTGAGAAAGCGGTGAGACTCTGCCCCACAGTCCTGCCCCCTACCCCCCACCCTGCCCTGTCCAGGCCCCGCTCCTGCTAGGTGCCCACCTGGTTTGGAGGTATCTGTCTGGCCTCGCTTAGCGCGCACACAGTATTCCCAGCGCACATTGGCGTCCTGCACGTAGCGCGCCAGGTCTTGGAAGAGCTGGCGGAAGGACATGCACGCAGCACGATGAATGGTGTAGTACAGCAGGGCCGCGCGCCACAGGAACGGTTGCTTGCGAAACAGCACGCTGTGCAGGCTGGCCAGGCCCTCCTCCGTGGGGTTAGCTGGCCGCAGCCCATACCGCAGCCGGCCCTCATTGCTGTGCCAAGGCTGTTGTGCATTATTCACTCCCCGCAGGTAGTGGGTGCCTGTAGGAAAGGCGAAGCGAGGAGGTGACACTGGGTGGTAGGACACCAGGCAGACCTCCAGGAGCAACTCTTGTATCCTGTGTCCCAAAATCATGCTCACACTTTCCCCAGCCCCAGACAACTACATACTCACCCAACCACAGGTGTCTTTGAGACTCTCAAGTGAAACCACATTCTAGGATCCATGCAGGCTAACATACACGAATCCTCACCAATCTGTCCAGAGCTATACTCTTCACCCTGCCCAATTCATGTCACCCCAGCCCTCACAGAGACATTCAAGGAACAGATCACCCATTTCCTGTACCCCATGTGCATATCATTCATTTGGACAGTCATGTGGATGACAGTCATGTTTCACCCAGAGCAACAAGAATCTTTATGAGAAAAGAGACAGGGAAGCAGAGTGATTAGTGTCCTCTACCCTCCTTCCCAGCGGACATGTCCCCTCCTAGACTGGGCTCTATGTCCCCACAAGCAATCCATTCCTAGGATCTGGCCTCCCAGCCACGTTGGATTCTCCCTCTGGCCTGCTGATGCCGCCTCAGCAGGCTTCCTCTCACTGTTGAGGAACTGGAAGAAGAAAGATCACCCCCACCAGGAGTAAGAAATGAAGATGGGGCCGGAGAGTGGGCAAGCATGTTCTGGCCTACCTCTGTGGGCAGAAGGGAGGAAGTGGCTGCTCAGGGAGGGAAAGGGCCAGTCCTCCAGAGCGAAGGGGGAAGGCAAAGGAGGGGGTTACGGGGCCTCCCCACATCCCCCCCAGCACTCAGCGCCCTCTCATCCCTCCCCACCCCACCCCACCCCCACCCCCAGCCTGACCTATCTCGTGCCGCAGCATCCCCTCCAGCCAGTACTGCCGGGCTCCAGTTAGGTTGATGGCCAGTGTGGGTCGGCTGTTTTCCACCATCATCACTGCCTGGGACAGCAGGTCCTCACTCAGCTGCACCACAATCTGCAGGTGGCGGTTTTCTAAGTCATAGCCAGCAGCTCTGGGTCCAGTGTGCAGGCAGGCACCCCCATGCCACAGGTTTGTCAGGCTGGATGCTATCTAGCACACCCACCCTTCACCACCCTGCTCAGAGCCAGCTCCCACCCTCCTGGGGCAGGGGCAGGGGCAGGGTCTGTCTAGGGTCATCACCTGGCTAGGTGTACAGGTGAGCCCACCTGAAATGCAACCTGACTTGCAAATGGGGTAAGCTCACCTCCCCAGCGCATCCCTCCTTCTGCATATATTTTCGAACAATGGACCAAATCTGGCACTTGGTCAGCAGCTGGCCCCCGGTGGCAGCCTCAAAGTGTTCATAGGTGCCAAACTTCTCCAGGACAGCCTCAATGATGCCAACTGCCTACATACAGGGCCATAGTAGCCAGGTCAGCCTGGGCTCACTTGTGTGGTCAGGGCCAGTGTGAGGTGGGCGGGCTAGACTCACCTGATGGATGAACTGTCCAGAGGCCTCACAGTACTTTTCCAGCACAGTCGTAGGCATGGGCTCCTGGTACTCAAACTGTGGGTCATAGGTATAATGCGACTGGAAGAACTTGTCCCGTTCACGGTCCATGTTGGTTGGTCTCAGGGCCACCAACATACAGGGGCTCTTGCCAATGCCATTGCTTACATTCCTTCGAGTCTTAGCAATGTGGGGCAGGGAGGCTGCAGATCGCAAGGTGCCACCACCTGGCTCTTGTCCCCGTCTGCTTGGGACACGACCCAGAGCACCACGCTCTCGTCGACCAGTACTATTTACAGAGTAAGTGCTCTCACTGCGACGCATGTGGCCACGGTGGCCTGAGTGCAACTCTGAGAAGGGTTGCTGCTCAGGCTGGGGCTGCAGCACTGAGGGGACTGCCAGAGCCAGGGGCACAGCCAAGGACTGAGGCCAGGGGTACAGAGGTGGCCCATTTTGGCTGCAGGGCTTCAGCTTATGACGCAGGGACAGGGGGCTGGTGGGCGGGCTGGGAGGTGCCCGCTCATACACCTGAGCTCCCGAGTCCAGCACCATTCTGTCCTGGCAGTCACATCCAGTCAGTTGCTCCAAGTCCCCACACTGCCGACCTTTGAGGACACAGAAGTGCATGTGGAGACCAGCATGAGTGGGATGGTCAGAGGAGCAGCAGGCCCTGTACTCCACATGAACCCTTGTGGACACCTGGAGGTTGAGGGTCTGCTGTCTCCACCCCCACTGCAGTCCATTCCCTCCAGTGGCCTCAGTCAAGTAGCCTGGGCTGAGCAAAACAAAAGAAAGATTTTTTTTTCCTTTGGTCTGGTTTAGCTCTGGCTTTTCTGAGATAGGGTCTTGCTTTTTTAAATTAAGGATGGCCTGAATTCATTATGTAGCCCAGGCTGGCCTTGAAGTTACAGTAATCCTCCTGTCTCAGCCTCCCAAGTGCTGGGATTACAGGCATTAGTCACCATTCCCAGGGAGAGGGGAAGCTTTATATACCTACCGAGGTGATGCTTACTGGAATGCCCTCAGAATGCCCTGTGAGCTCTGGTGGACTGAGGTCCTATCTGTGGTTCTAACTTCTGTGCTCAGCACTTACCCAACATGAGAAGTGGCAGAGTCCAGGCTCAGCTGGCTGGATGAACTGACAGTGAGGGGCCGCCAGGAGCTACCTTCTACGTATGATACCTTCTCAGTCCCACACAGCCCTTCCCACCTGCCTCCACCCGCATCCCACTGGCCATCTGGCCTCAGTCAGTTGAAAGCTCATGTGTTTCTTGTTTACACTACCTCCCGCCCAAAATGCCCTCTTCTCCTCTGAGCGAGCTGCTGTCATCCAAGTTAAAATTCACCTTTGGAAAGAAGGAAACTAGCAAACCCAAGCCAGTCTCTGGCCTGTCCCTTGTTCGAGGCATCTTCCCAGTGGTCATCCAAGGCCAGTGAAGGGGCGCTTACCCCAGTCTGATCTCTCCCTATGACTGATGTGATCTCAGGTTCAAAGCTCTCTTACCTGCTCAGGAACTCAATTCCAATATCGTTCCTTTCTCCTACACCATCAACTTTTGTCTACTGGATTCTTTTCATCAACATGTATTATGCTGTTATTTCTCCATCTTAAAAAACAAAACCTCGGGCCGGGGAGTTAGCTCAGTGGTTCCGGCGCCTGTCTTGCAAGCGCAAGGGCCCGGGTTCGATTCCCCGGTAACCACATAACAATACTGGGCGTGGAGACCCACACCCAGCAGCAACCAGTACCACATACCACAGTGCCGGGCGTGGTGGCTCACGCCTGTAATCCCAGCACTCGGGAGGCAGAGGCAGGAGGATTG
>PVIR01001052.1:32806-84317 GCA_004026965.1 Petromus typicus | reverse complement strand
CCTTGTGATTCTCCTTGAGATCCTTTAAGAGGTATCTCAAACTGAATATATTATCTAGAAAGTTCTCCCCTCATAATGTCATGTCACTTTCCTCAAATTTCTGCACAAATAGCATGTTACTAGAAAAGCCACTCAGGTATATCTCTATAAAACAGTCAACCACCTGTCTCTTCTCCACAACAAACCTCACCCCTGGAATAATTCTCTGTAGCACTTATCATTACCTGAAAATACTGCAGTAAACGTCACATATGCAAAGTATGTTTGATTGTTATCTGTTTTTTCCTTTCCACTCTTCACAGTTGTGTCCCTGGAACTCAGGAGGGTGCCTGACCCACAGCAGCTGCTCAATAAATAAATGAACTCAAGAGCCTCTCCTCTCAGAACTAGGATCTTTCCTACCCAGTACCTTGCTTTCTCATTTAGGCCTGATCCTCCTGCTTGCTTCTATCTTGCTTAGTGACCAGCTGCTTGGAAAAGATTTCAGGTCTTAAGTCTCTTTCCCCTCATCTAATTATACTTCCCCAGACTCCTCATTTGTCTCCAAGCTGCTCCTTGGGCTAAGCCTTCCCATTTCCCCTTCTTTCATTGGACCTACCTCCTCTCATAATACGCTCTCAGAATATGCTTGTTTCTTTCACGTCTCAGCCCCTTCCACCAAGAATGCCCTCGAAATGTCTCCCTGGAGCAAATGCTTAACCATTTCTCAGGGCTTGGTTTAGATCTCACCTTCAGGATGCTTTCCGGCGTCTCAAGGCATTTAAAGTCTCCCGTTCCTCAATGTGGTTTGTTTTTTTTTAAACCACCCTACGTTACCACCATTGGAGCCCAAATCCGTGTACGCCCACCATCCTCTAGAGCAGGGACAGGTTTGACTCACCCTCATATCCCCATCACCCAGCAAAAGATGCCGAATGAATGAACGCTGGGTGGGGAGGGGCCCAGGCTACTGAAGGTGGGGTCTGATGACAAGAGGCCATGGCCTGCACCAATAAGAAACCCCTGGAGGAGGTTAACGTGGAGTAAGAGCCAATGGGGAACGAGAGATTCACGAGGGGCGTGACCTGCAACCAATAAGAGGCAAAAGATAGCAAAGAGCGTGCCCAATGGAGGGCGGGGCCAAAAGACAATGGAATACAGGGTTTGGCAACTCAAGAAGGGTCGCATTGCACGCCTTGTTTCGGCTTTTGCAGTAGGAATGGGGGGTTAGGTCCGCGTGCCGCGCCCCAACCTGTTCGCTTCTCTTCTTGCCGCCCGCGGCTCCTGTTCCGCAAAGCCAGTTGCCCTCGGCCTAGCCGGCGAGAGCAGAAGAATGTCGCACACACCCGATTACGCGCACGCTCACAAGAAGGCGCACTGACTCACGTCAGTCTCCGCAGCGGCGCGCTACGAAGACCACCTTAGGCTGGGCCAGTCAGGTCTGAGTGGGCGGTATTTGGCACTACGCCACGCCTCTTCACGAGTTTCCCGACTTCCCCAGCGACTCCGGGGATCTGGGGGGACCCGGGTGGCTGCGGTAGTATTACTGGGCCGAGGCATGAGTACTTAGGGAGGTGACCGGCAGGAGCTGGGGTGCTCCGAACCGCAGTTCCGGCAAAGGTGCGGCGCTGCCCGAAAACCCAACTGCCCTGAGGATACCCTGGAACTCACTAACCACCAGCACTCTTATTCCGTCCCTCCCACCCTGTCTTCTCCAACATACAAGCTGGCGCGCGGAGAGCGGGGCTGGCTTTATTACACAGAGACTGGGCGTCAGGAGCAGATCCCAGAGAAGAGGCACGAGGAGAGGGAAGGCGTAGGCGCCGGCACGAGGCTGAAGAGTGCGCGGCGGCCCGTAGGGGGCGAGGGCGGCGGGCCGGCCTGCAGCGAGCTGAGTGCCGCCTGGCGCTGCTCTCGGGACACGTCGCCGCGCAGGTCCAAGAGAGCGGAGACGTGGTCCTCGCTGCAGGGTCGCCGAGGAGGCTCGTCAGCCACGCCCTTCCCCCCTCCCGGCTCCTCCTCCCTCTCCGCCCCCTGCCCCGCCCCCTGCCCCCTTCACCTCACGTCGGGAAACTGCTGCTGCAGGCCTGCCACCTCGAGACTAAGCAGCGTGGGGTCGCGGAGGTTCAGCAGTTCCTTCACAGCCAGCAGCACCGGCGTGCACTGCGCGCTCTCTTCCAGGCCCTGGGCACGTTGATATCGGGTTTTGAACCGGCCCTTGGCTCCCACTCACCACTGAGATTTCGCTCGTTTTTCCGCTCACCAAACTGAGGAAGAGCTCTTTAAACTGGGCGGCGTCGTGCTCCAGGCGCTCGGCCGCCTGGGTCCGCTCGTCCTCACTGCAGCACACGAGGCGGCCCTGCATCAACGCGTGTAGGTACTGCACCACCACAGTGCGCTCTGCCTCAGCCCGCAGCACCTTCAGGGAGTAGGATGAGATAGGTCTAGATCGCCTTTTCCATCCGCGCCCTCTCTCCGGCCTTTCTGCCCAGCGAACCTGAACTGCGGGGTTCCGCACACGCCAGAAGTCCCGGCAGAAGCGCGATGTCTGCTCGCACACTTGGTCCAGCAACTCAGAGCTTGACAGCCATTGGCGAGAGGGCAGAGCCGCAAATAGGGGCTGGGGAAAGGTACCAGAGACGAGGCTGCAGAAACGGCTTAGATCTGGCCGTCTCCGTAGACCCTCTTACTTACCTGGTATCTCCACTCCCCACCCACACACATTTCGATGGGAAGGAAGCCTCACCTGGAGCTCCACCTGAAGAGCCTCCAACACCAAGCGGCAGATCCTCCTCTGCAGTTCGTCCAGCCCTGCTTCTATTGGAGCCAAGACCCCAGCGGCCACTCCGTCGAGCTGCAGGACGGACACTGAGGCGCTGGACCGACCAAAAATACTTCAGGACCAAGGCCAAGGCCCTGACGGCCCTGTGTGGCTCAGCCACTAGGGTGCCACCTTGTGGCGCAAGTGTGTGACAGGAAGCAGTTTCCTGCGCCTCTGAGGCCTCAGGTGTCTGAGGTCCAAGGATAGGAGGGATGTGTTCAGCAACTACAAGAGGGACACAGCCAGGCGGGATCTGCCTCGAACTCACGATGCGATGGAAAGCAAGAGTGAACAAGTCATTCTTTCGGTTTCTATTTCCTCATGGGCAAGAGAAGGGAGTAAAAATCAATCTAGCTGTCCTGCCTGTCTTCACCACATACAACATGGCAGCCAAGAGGAAGGGAATTTTTGTTTTGTTCACAACTGCAATCACAGCCATTATCTGGCATAGATCCATTATCTGGCCTGGATAGACATTTGCTGACAGGATGAATACTTGCCACAGGGTGCACCTCCTGTTTATCTAATGTTTATCTCTGATATCTAATCAGACTAACCCATTATTACCCACATAATACTAATGAGAAAAGTGAGACGCAGACAGGTGACTCCCCCAAGAACATACAGCTAGTAACTACCAGGACTAGGATTAGAACCCCTGAGCTATATGGCCCAGAGTTCCTAACAGCCTTGTATGGGTGGAACTGTACATAGTAGGGAGGAAGTAGAGGTTAGTGAAGGTAGATTTTGCTGGGGGCTTCTAATACCTCAGTGCTGATTGATGGTTGAAGGCAGCCAGTAGGTAAGACACATAGTGAGGGGCCAGGGCTTCCCCACTGAGGTGGTCTCGCGAGAATTGGCTCAGCGCATCACTGAAGCTGCAATGGGCAGAGCGGCTCTGGTTTGTGGCTATTTTGGTGCCTCTGTAGATCCAGTCTCCACACTCCCATCCCACTTCCAGGTATTTGTTTGGGGGAGCCCTTTCCCACTGGTGTGTCTATTCATTCAAAAGCCTTTGGGGCTGCCCTGGGAGTGGAGCTGAGGGTTAGGAATGGGTGCACGCTTGGCAGACCTCCTCAGGAATGTGCCCAGTTCTGACAGTGCCATGCCACGCACTCGGTGCTGCAGTGACTCACTGACCAAGTTGGTCACATGAATGTTCTCAGCCAGGATCTACAGGCAGGGACAGAGAGCCATCAGCGAAGTCCCTATAGCTCTGCCCTCATCCCCCTGCCCTATGGGCACTGCCCACCTGCCTGGGCACTTTCCGGCCCACCTGCAGTACGATGGCTGGCATTGGTGAGTGATAGAAGCCAGAAGGGTCTGTATTGGGCTCCTGCTCCCGGCCCCACTCAGCTGCCTCTGCATTCAGAGCCTTCTGGAGCCACTGGGCCACATTTTCCTGGGACAAGAAGTAAGGGGCAGGGACAGGGATTAGATCACAGGTGGTGCCGCCTGCCTGGCAAGTGCAGTGTTGTGAGTTTGATTCCTGGTACTGCAAAACAAGCAAACAAAAAAAGCAAGGGATATAGAAGGGCACTGATCTGCCAGGGACAGGTGGACATGGGATTCCATGGATAAAGCCCACAGCCAATGGATGAAGCCTCTCTCTGTGGCTCAACTTCTCACCTGGACTTTGACCACAAATGTTGCCTCCAGCTGCTCAATATTCTCTGAAGTCAAGAGGGGCTCCAGCTGGGACACATCAGCATCAGGCCCCAATGCCAGGCTCCCCATCATGTCCTGCCTGGAAATAGGTGGCCCAGCATCACACTACAGCCTCATCCTCCAGTCCTCCCACTTTCATTGTCTCTAGGACACTGACCCGAGGTACACATGCTGTGCCCAATGGAGCAAGTTGAAGGCGTCAGCAGCTCCCAGCTCAGGTCCTGCAAGGAGTTGCTGCAGACTGCGCCGCAGGCCGCTGTGCAGGGTGTGGGACCATAGCCGGACCACGTTGTAGTGTGGTGGGCAGCAGGGTGCTACTAGTGCCTCAGCGGTGGCCAACTCAGTAGGCAGGGCCACCTGCAGAGCCTTCAGCCACTCTGCTAGGGCCCCTGGCTCAGGCAGCACAGTCGTTCCAAAGTAGACCCGCTCTAGGCCTGACTGTAGGGCCTGCAGACAGCGTTGCCGCCAGTCTCGGGGGGCCTGTCCCATTGGAGTTGTACGCTTAGCCTCCATTTCTGCCACCCGAACAGCGGCCACCAGCAAGGCTGGATCTGCCCGTGCCAGCTGCCCTGCAGTCCCCGCAGCTGCCTCAACTGCATGGCCCAGTGCCTCAGCCAGAAGGCCCAGCCCCTGGAAGACTGGCAAGTCCAGGTCCCCCAAGGATGCCCATGCCTCCTCTTGCAGCTGCTCCAGCTCCCGCAGGCTCAGATATGCCTCCAAGAATTGTTGGGCATCAATCAGCATCTTTGTGTGGGTCACTGAAGCCGGCACTAATGAAGGAAAGGAGACAGCCTTTGGTCTTAGCCTTCCTATCTGTGTAATGGGTACACTAAGGGATACTGAGGCCTCGAGACTGGGTGATGAATCAAATGAGTATTCACCATTATATTAAAGCATTGGCCAGTCTGAAAGGATCCAAGTATAGTCCTAGAGACTTGGTAGACCAGATGTTAATTACCGAGCTAATGTAACATAAGAAATGCAAAGATATTGGAGAGAAGGTAGAAAAAACTGGGGATTGTGCTAGTGGCTGTTTAACCGTCCTGCTCAAAAAATATACTAGGGGCCGGGGATTTAGCTCAGTGGTTCTGGTGCCTGTCTTGCAAGCGCAAGGACCCAGGTTTGATCCCCAGTTAACCATATACAATACTGGGCGTGAAGACTCACGCCCAGCAGCAACCAGTACGACATATCACAGTGCCGGGCATGGTGGCTCACGCCTATAATCTCAGCACTCAAGAGGCAGAGGCAGGAGGATTACTGTTGAGTTTGAGGCTGAGCTCAGGACCAGCCTGAATTACAAAGCAAGACCCTGTCTCAAAAAAAAAAAAAAAAAAAAAAAAAGCTAGGGTCCCACACACACTAAGTACTTGCTCTTCTGTTGAGTTATACCCCAGTCCTTTCTATTTTATTGATTTTTGTTTTGTTTTTAGAAAAGGTCTCACTATTTAGTTCAAGCTATCTTTGAACTTACTATGTGACTCAGGCTGGCTTTGAACTCATGGTAATCCTCCTGCTTCAGCCTCATAGGTGCTGGGATCACAGTCATTCACCAACAATGCTTTCAGTATATTAACAATGAGAGTGGCCACAGCAGTATGAGTGGAGTTCATCTCGATTCAAACCTCACATGACTCAAAAGCCCAGGATGTGCTGATTTGGCCTTCTACGTCATATGCCCAGTAGGACTATGTGTCCCTCCCCACTGCCCCGGCCCCTTGACCAGTGATGATGGAATGAGTGTTGAAGGTGGAGGCCCAGGATTCTGCAAACTCACCTGCCTGCAGGCGGGGCAGCAATTGAGACAGAGCTTGTAGTTGCTTGTGTAGGGTGACCTGCTCCCGCAGGGACTCTAGGGTCTTTGAGGCCTGGGCCACGCCCTGGATCAACCCACAGGTCTGGCTCAGGGTCTCACGGGTTCCTTGCACTGCCTCAAGGGCTTGGGACAGTTGCCACACACCAATCTGCACACCTTCCAAGTACGACTGCACCACTGACTGTGGAGAGATGGAGCCAGTGAGGCCCGGCCAGCCCTGCAGCCTGTCCCAGCATGGCTGTCCCCATCCCATGCCCACCTTGATGCGTGCTTCCAGGAAGCAGGTACGCTGGACCTCGCGGCTGCGGTACTGGCCTAGCCGGGCCAGTTGCTCTGGGCGGTAGAAGATCCCCGAGGCCCACTTGAGTGCTGCACCTCTAGCCAGCTGCTCTGCCCTCTCTTGTTCTGGCCACTCAGGGTCTGGGCAAGAAGAGGCTGGGGAGCTTTGTCAGTCAGGAAGGGGCTGGAGCCACAGATCCTGCCTTCTAGTCCTTAGCCTGTCCCTTGGGCAGTTCACTCCTCACTGTCCTGCAGAGCTCCAGCCGGACCTGGCAGGGAGGACCGACTCCACCACGGACATCTCTTTCACCATCACCCCTCCCTCAGCTCACCCAGTGGGGCTCATACCGGAGGGAAGTGTGGGCTGCATTTTGTCTTTGGCTGCTGAGTCCATGACAGGTCTGGAGGAGTGGGAGCCGAGATGGCAGTGGGGCTGAGGGCTTGAGGTAGAGCAGAATGGCTGTTCCCTTGGGCTGCTGCCTTTGCCTGGGCCCTTCTGAGAAAGGAGGGAAGTGCTTGCCCAGCCCCCTCAGGAAACAAGAGAGGGTGGTGTAATGGGGGAGGTACCTGGCGGGCCTTTCCCTGCTGGGTTGCTGGGTTTCTGGGTTATGCCAAGTGAGCCAGAGTAGAAACGAGTCTCCAGGGGCAACTCTAGGACTATTTCTGCTCCGAGATGTCCAAGAAAAAATCTTGGATAAAAAGATGTCCTTGGAAAACACTTACCAGACTTGACCAGGCATCCGGTTCTCCCTCCCCTGCTAGCAGCCTTGGCTGTGACAATGGCCTTTCCCCCATGGCAGAGCTGCCAGTGCCCTCCACAGCTCTCAGGACCTGGTGACTCCAGCTGCTCCGGCACACAGCAGAATTCTTCTCCCCAAGGAAGCCTCTCTCCCATTTCCTAGCACAGAAACCCCTTCTACTCTCCAAGGCCCCGCCTTCCCTAAGGCAGAAAGGAAGGAAGCTGTGTCTTTGGTGCTTTTATTCCCAACAGGAAAGAGCATCTGCATTGAGGAGGGGAGGGCTGGACGCCACTTCCGGAGGCTTGGGGGCAGGAATGTACTCCCTATAGTCACCAGTTCTTGATTAGCCACCCAGGACCTCTTAGAGCTGAGGACACAGAAGTGAAACGGACTTAGGCTCACCATGGGTGAAGGGTGAAGTGTGAGACAGGGATCCAGAAATACCGCAGGCATACTGCAGTATGAAAACTGTACCGTTGGGCCTTTGGGGGAGGATGTGTACCTCTATAGAAGACAGACCATAGGCTGTTGGGAAGAGGAGCAATAATAGTGATGTTCTGACAGGGATCGTGATGGTTGTATTGATGTTGAGTGACAGGGAGCCATGGAAAGACTCCCACCCTTTCAAACAGAGGCCCTCATTTCCTAGCTGCCAGGTTTATAGGCTACTGAGGTCTCACAGCTCTTGAGCTCTGTGTCAACATTAGAGGCCCTGTACCTTTACACAAACGTGAATACCTCAGAAGGATTCCATCAACTTCAGAGCTAGGACATGGGTTGAGGCCTGTATTACAACTGCATCTGCCCATTTCTGCATCTCTTTCAAATATGAATCCTCAGTAAATTTCCCATAGATAAATTCCTGTTACAGTCTATTTCCCACAATACCTGACCTAAAATAAACAATAAGTAAAACAGTAAGAAACTCCAAGATCAGGGATTTAGCTCAGTAGTTCCGGCTCCTGCCTTGAAAGTGCAAGGCCCTGAGTTCAATCCCAGCTACCAAAATAAATAAATAAATACATAAATAGAACAATAAGTAAGGACAATATTAAAGATAACAAGGCCAGGCATAGTGGTCCAAGTCTGTAATCCCAGCATTCAGGAGGCTGAGGAAAGAGGATCTCGGTGAGTTCAAGATCAGCCTGGGCTACAGAGGGAGTTCAAGCTCAGTCTGAGCTACACAGAGAGACCCTGTCGAAAGAAGGAAAGAAAGGGAGAAAGAAAGAATGAAAGAAACCAAATGACACTCTAAACACAATCCTTACTGCACACCAGGAAATGCTCTAAGGGCCTCATTTATATTCACACATAGGCCAACCTAGTTGCTTTGGCTGAGAAATGATAGTAGAAGAGTCCTGTAATCTCTGAGCAGTACAGTGTGGAAACCACAGAAAGATGATACCAAGACCGGGGAAGGGGAGGAGGGATGGTGTAGTTAGTACTTTTTGTTTTGGCAGGAAGAAATAGGTTGGGTGACTCCAAGACAGTAAGGCAGCTTTTAGGAATAGGACTGGAGGAAACAGGTCAGTAGGGCTTGTCAGGTAGTGTGCTCCTCTTTCCACACTAGGGTAGAGTTAGTGGTTTGAAGACAGGTTGACAAGAAACGTTCTGGTGGCTCCTTTTTCTGTACTGTTGGGCTGCTCACAGACTGCCTGCACATCCTTTCTTAATTCATCTAGTCTCTGGTCCACTTCCTCGGCCTCCTGAGTGCTGGGATTGCCAGCATATGCCACCAGGCCTGGCCTTTTCTTCTTCTTGTCCAGCTAGACATTTGCTGACAGCCCCGGAAGTTTTACGTCCCGGCATACAGACAGGAATTGCACCACATTCCCTGGGCGGGTGCAGGGCGGAAGCGGAAGTAGCGATGATGGTTCCGGTGGCTGGGAACGGAAGCGGAAGTGGCGGCGGTGCCGGCCTGGCCTGGCCTGGCTCAGGGGAGGCGGCGGGCGCGCGCGATGGCGGAGGCCGGGCCGCAGGCGCCGCCGCCCCCGGGCACCCCAAGCCGACACGAGAAGAGCTTGGGACTTCTCACCACCAAGTTCGTGTCGCTTCTACAGGAGGCCAAGGACGGCGTGCTTGACCTCAAGCTGGTGCGGCTCAGGCTAAGGGGCTTCTGGGGGCATGGTGGACCAGGCCTTGGCCAGTAACGAGAACCCCGAGGGTGGCCTTGCTGAGTCCTCCTAGGGCCGCCCGCCATCCATTTGCTTTCGCACAGGGAAAAAGCCCTGGGAACCTTTTCATTCATTTGCCCGAACTTACTGAGCATCAGCTGCGTGTCAGGCTCCAGGTTGCAGGTGCTGGCCCTCGTGGCCCTTTCTGGCTGGTATAGGGAAAAGAATATAACATTCAGTTCTCCTTCGGTCTTGACCTGTTGTAGTACTGTGGAGACACTATGGATTGGGACCTAGGCAACCCTTCTCCCAGACAACCCCAAGGTAACTGGAATATACCCTGGAATGGGGCTGGTATGTACCATTCTTGTTTTGTCTGCCAGGCAGCTGACACCCTAGCTGTGCGCCAGAAGCGGCGGATTTACGACATCACCAACGTATTGGAAGGTATTGGGCTGATCGAGAAAAAATCCAAGAACAGCATCCAGTGGAAGTGAGTGGAACCATTTCTGGAAGGGCAGCAGGATCTCCTATTGATGGGCATGGGGTGGAGGGTGCAGGGACCCTGGTATTATCAGCAGACCTCTCAGTGTTGCTTCCTCTGCTCAGAGGTGTGGGGCCTGGATGCAATACCCGGGAGATTGCTGACAAGTTGATTGAGCTCAAGGCAGAGATCGAAGACCTGCAGCAGCGTGAGCAAGAACTTGATCAGCACAAGGTGTGGGTGCAGCAGAGCATCCGGAATGTCACAGAGGACGTGCAGAACAGCTGATATCCTCCTAGTGGTCTCTGCTCTTGGGGAACGGGACAGGGTCCCTCTGATCCAGCTGGGTTTGTTCTCTGGTCCCCTAAGCCCCATCTCTCTTAAAAGGATGATCCTGTATCCCCTGTCTAGGTCCCTTTAGGGCTCAATGTGCAGAAGGGCTTCCCTTCCAGTCTTAGCCGAGAATCCCTTCTGACCCAGGCACCAGAACTTTCTCCTGAGGGCTTGTGCATCATGTTTCTGTTAGAGAGCTGAGTCTCTTCTGTGGTCTGCCATCTGGCAATACAGGAAGTGTATTGGGCATATTCTTCTTAACCTGTACACCTTGGCCTACGTGACTCATGAGGACATCTGCAGATGCTTTGCTGGTAAGCAGAGCCTGGGTGGGGGGAACTGAGGGTGGGCCTGGCCTGAGCCACAGTTCTTTGTGTTGGGCTCTATGGCCAAGGAGAGTTCCACTTCTTAAGAAGGTTCCTGGGGCCTGCCCACAGAGGTATGAGGTAGGGTAAGTCCTTGGTTTGAGGGTCACTTGGTTGGAGGCCAAGTATACTGAGGGTGCAAGCATCCTCAGATGGGTCTCTGAGTTTGGCTTTTTGGGCATGAAAGGCGGGGGTGGGGGAAAACACCTGTGTGTGTACTTCTTCATGCTTATGTGCAGGTAACAACCGCTGCCACTTCAACCTGGTGTTATTTCAGTTGCATTGTGGACACAAGACCTGATCCTTCACCATCTTGTATGGTGTTCTTAGACTTGTTCTGGGAAGGGCACATCGGCCTCGATCAGAAAAACTATTTGTAGGGATCAGAATCATCAGTTGTGGAGTGAGCAATGATCTGTCACTCCACAAATGTGTTTGAACCCAGATTTCCTGGTCATTGAGACAAGGCTATTAAAAAAAGAAGTTTTAGCTTTGCCCCAGCTACCGTCTAGTCTTTTAGAGACTGTGGTCTCGAGTCTTATTTCTGGGGACAACCATCTCCATTCTGAGCTTTGATTAAGCCCATGGCCCTGACCCATTGTCCTTGTTGTTCTAGGAGACACTCTCCTGGCCATCCGGGCCCCATCAGGCACCAGCCTGGAGGTGCCCATCCCAGAGGTGGGTGCTCAGTCTAGCCAGGCGATCTCAGCTGGTTATGAGGGTGGGTGCTGGCTGTGGAGCCTGATAAGACCCGGGTGGGGCAGGTAGAGGGAGGCCTGGGACTTGGGGTTATCTAAAAGGATAGGGAGTCTGAATGGGAGAGGACACACACTGTGGCCCTGACTCAGAGTGCAGCAGGACCCACACCTTTTTGCAGTTCTACCTGTCTTCCATCCCCTACCACCTGTCTCCAGGGTCTCAATGGGCAGAAGAAGTACCAGATTCACCTGAAGAGTGTGAGTGGCCCCATTGAAGTGCTGCTGGTGAACAAGGAGGCATGGAGTTCACCACCTGTGGCTGTTCCTGTGCCACCACCTGAGGATTTGCTCCAGAGCTCCTCCGCTGTTTCTACCCCTCCACCTCTGCCCAAGCCTGCCTTAGCCCAGCCTCAAGAAGCCTCACGTCCAAACAGTCCCCAGCTGACCACCTCTACCCCTGTTCCTGGAAGCACCGAAGTCGCAGGGGTGGCTAGCCCAGCAGCTGAGCCCACAGGTAAGACATGGTGGGCAGCTGGTGATGAGCTTACCTTGTTTTGGGAACCAGTACTGTAGTCATCCTGGTTTTGGGTTCTAGCCCAGCTAGTTTCAATGACCCACCTTCTATCACCATGTAACTGGGTTTGGGGATGTCATTGCAGTGAGTGGTGGCCCTGGAACTGAGAGCAAGAACAGTAGTGAACTCAGTTCACTCCAGCTGGGCCCAGCAGTGCTAGACACCCGGCCACTGCAGTCTTCTGCCCTACTGGACAGCAGCAGTAGCAGTAGTAGCAGCAGCAGCAGCAGCAGCAGCAGCAGTAGCAGCAGCAGCAGCAGCAGCAATAGCGGTTCATCTGGACCCAACCCATCTACCTCCTTTGAGCCCGTCAAAGTAGACCCCACAGGTGGTAAGTACCTGCCCACCCCCCACCCCCCACCGAGCAGCAAGGAGAGTGTAGGCTCAGCCCAGCCCTAATCCATACACTGATCTAGGGCTGGAACCCACCTTTTCTGTCAGCCTCTGTCTGATACCCTAGAGTTCTGTGCCAGCCAGGGCAGGATGCCTGGTGCCCTTTTGCCCTCTTCCTGGGCCTGTGTGGAACTCCCTGATGCTGTCTCAAGCTATGCTTTCCACCACTTGAGAGGATCACTGAATCTGTCACTTCACTGATCAGTACTCCTGTCTTGCCATCTCATCTTTCCTGTCTCTTCTGTGTCTGGATTCCTTTAAAGAGTACTCCTCCTGGCCATCTCTTGGTCTCCTTGCCACCCTCAGAGTGCAGCTGGCAAGACCCTGCCCCAGTGTTGCAGTAGTGGTACTGTTGTTGCAGTGTTGAATCAGTGGGTTCCCCAGGAGCTTGGTACTGGTGGTATCTGGCTCTATCTTACCATGACATTTGCTTAAAGATTGTCTCTTTATGGAATTGTGTCTCCTTTCTCACCTGGGAAGAGCCCCAGCTCTGAAGCATCAAATCTGTAGTCTGTCTAGATCTATATGCTTGATCTCTATACGTCTATGCCTTCTGCTGTTTTTTGCTTCTCCAGTGCATACTTCATTCCTACATGTCCTCAGCTGAATCCATCTCCTTCTGAAATTTGCTTTTCCCTTTCTGTGGGCACTCACTCTACCATTGGTCTTAGACACCTACCCAGGCTTGACACATGGGTATTGCCCTAGTTGTCTCTTTTGTCACCTGTCCACATTGACAAAGTGAGTTTGCTGAGACATCTCTCACTGTCTTGTATCCTCAGCCCTCAGAAAGACTGCTAACCACCTAAATTTGAGATTTGTCACATCTTTGTCTTTTTCTTTACCCACAGAATAATCTTTCTGAAAAGTAATCCTGATTATGGCATTTCTCTGTTTATAAAAATACCTTCACAGCCAGATGTAGTGGTACATAATGCCCAGTACTCTGGAGGCTGAGGCAGGAGGATCAGAAATTTGAGCCCAGCCTGGGCAATTTATTGAGACCCTATCTCAAAAAGTTTTTTCAGTGACTGCAAATGTTGCTCAGTGTGAAGGCGCTGAGTTGAATTCTGACTGTTGCTCTCTCCAAGTGCTTTTATGGCTGGCATGTAGTTCTGTAGTAGAGTGGGTGCATCCTTAGCACACATGTATATGCACATGCGCATACATATGTACATCCAGGGGCTAAGGTCTGCTTGGGAAAAATCCTGAGCTTGTAAGTTTGCCATAGTCCTCTTCAATTTTCTTCTTCCCCCCGTGTGTTCACATGGTCAAAGATTTGTAGTGGGATCATCACCCTGTAACACTGTCCTCCACCAAAGTGTCTACCTTCATGTCTACCACGTTACTTGGTCTAGGATGTGATCTCTGAGCCTGGCACATAGCAGGTACTTGGCAAAGATGGGAGCATATGTGGCATCTCCCATCAGACAGGATGCATACACACAGTCTGGTGAAGCAGGCAGTCTGTTGACCTGCTGCAGGGTGTTTGGCCTAGGAGCTGCCACCATCACCTGTGTTGGATCTTTGGTACGCTGAGCTCAGCACTGTGTCATTCAGACCTAGCAGAGGGGACCAACAGCAAGCCAGCTTCACTTGGCCCAGTGCCTGCCTTCCCTCAGCTATGGGGAGCCCAAGAGATCAGTGGTAGAGGATCTGAGGCAGCTCCCTCATGGGACCGCGTCAAACCTCTACCTTGAACATGGCTTTCTTGTTTTTCAGTTCTTGAACTCCCTAAAGAGTTGTCAGAAATCTTTGACCCTACACGAGGTAGGCCATACACCACCCTGGGGCTAGGGATAAGGGAACAGCTCGTTGAGTGCTATGAGTATTTTTTTTGGCCCTTCTGAGGACTTGTGCTTGATACCCAGGGTAAAGGATAAAGCTTCTGAAGGGGGAATGGGTGCCTCCTTATGGTTTTTGGTGGGAGGCCAAATATAACCGTTCTCTCCATTCTCAGAGTGCATGAGCTCAGAGCTGCTGGAGGAGTTGATGTCCTCAGAAGGTTGGTACCCAGGAAGGTGGGGAGGGGGTGCTCTGGACAGGGGTTGGGAGGCTGCTGGATGTGGTGTCGGACCAGGCCCTCAGTCTAGTGCTCTCTGCAGTGTTTGCCCCCCTCCTCCGCCTTTCTCCTCCTCCTGGAGACCACGATTACATCTACAACCTGGACGAGAGTGAAGGTGTCTGTGATCTCTTTGATGTGCCTGTTCTCAACCTCTGACTGACAAGGACAGGCCCTGTGTGGCTGGGACCCAGACTGAGCTGGGGCTGCCTGGGGACATCTACCCCACATCTGCATAGCTTGAGAACCAGACTCCAACCCACATCTGCATAGCTTGAGAACCACAGACCCCTGGCTTCCCCAGCCTTACCCCTCTGTACAGTTCTGGCCACACCTCCCGCTCCAGCCCTGGCACTTGCACTGTGCTAGCGGAGTGGGGAAAGGAGCTCAGTCCTCTCCACCATGGAGCCAAAGTGTTTGCCTCTCCTTTTCTGGAACCTTCCCCAGCCCCAGCCAGCTGCCACCCAGTGGCAGTGAATGGCTGGTGCCCACATAGGACCGCTTGTCTAGCCCATTGCCCACCCCTCCTGTTCCCCACCACTAGGAAGAAGGGGTGGGGGAGAACTGGGCAGTTGCCAGCTACCACCCTAGCTTTTCCCATTTGCTCCCCCCACAGTTCCCCTAGACCTTTCAAGTGTCCCATCCCATCCTGTTCGACCCCCACCACCACCCTGGGAACCTACAGGTGGCCTTTGGGGAGAGGGGTGTACTAACTGGTGGAAATGAGGTCTCTAGGAATCTGGGAAGGTGGGCCCCTGAGGGTGGGCCCAACATCCTGATACTCCCTTATTTCCATTTATTCATTTACTCACATTTAGAGTCATTTACAAAGATTTAGAAAGATTTACAGTAATGAATGAATTCCTATATAAAGATTATTTTTATACTTTTTGCAGCAAAAGGAAATTGTAATATTTGTACAGTATCCAATTGAATAAAGACCATGCCCAAGGCTATCTCTGATCTAGTTCTTTGGGGTTGGGACTGGGTGGGTCACCTTGCTGGAATGGAAGGGGAGATGTCTTCAGGCAACCTGCCTTCCCTGCCCCCAGCTGCTGCACCTTGGCATGGGGCGGGGCCTCGGCGGGACGGGGCGGGCCAGGGCAGGCACGCGCCTACCTTCCAGCTCCCGGGACTCTAACCCGGAACTAACCTTGGCTCCTTTGGGAAGGCCGCAGCTCCTGGCCACCGGGAGGAACTTCCTGATCCATAACTGCTAGCTGGCAAGATCAGGCCGCAGGCAGGGACGCCTTCGGCTCTAGGGGCCCCCGGGCCAGGTCCTCCCGGGGCAGGAGGCGGTGCGGCTCAGCTCGTGAAAAGCTCAGGCACTCGCGGCTGTCTGGAGCATGGCGCCCCCGCGGAACGTGGTGAAGATTGCTGTCCAGATGCGTGACGCTATCCCACAGCTCATCCAGCTGGACCAGGTCGTCTGGCCTGTCTGGCCCCCATTATGCACCCTGCCACTCACCTCTAGATTATTCCCTTCCCTTCAGATAGACCGCTCTATCCTTCCCTCAGGTCCCCCTCCAACTTGTCCCCACTCCCGCCCCATGAGTGACAGCTCCACTTGCAGGCAAAGCCCCTGGCCGCTGTGCTGAAGGAAGTGTGCGATGCGTGAGTATGGGGGCTGGGCAGGGTGGGGGAGGGGCTCGCCGAAGCGTCCCTCCCAGACTTGCTGAGCTCCTGCGCCCCGCAGGTGGAGCCTGACTCACTCTGAGCGCTATGCCCTGCAGTTTGCTGACGGGCACAGGAGATACATCACCGAGAATGTGAGTCTCCCCACACCCTGCCGCATGCCGGCCTGTGACTCTTCAACACACCTAGCCCTGATTCCAAAGACTCCTCCTCTAATGGGAATGGGAACTTTCTCTCATCCCTAAACCCTCAATGACAACCCATTTGACTATTCCTCAAAACGCCCTTTGACTTGGCTCCTCTTTCTGTTCTTTCCACCACCTCCAGAACCGCGGGGAGATCAAGAATGGCAGCATCCTGTGCCTCAGCACTGCCCCAGTAATGTCCTTCTCGGCCCTGCCTTCTCCTGAGTGTCCCACTGCTGTGCCCCTTTCTGCCTGTAGGCCTCTGCACTGTCTGATTGTCCTGGCCCTGGCCCCAGCCCAGTAGTATGCCACCTAGTGGACACCTGTCCCCTGTCAGTCCTTACCTCTGTCCAGCCTCCTTATTTCTGTTTCCACCCTGGCCAGGACCTGGAGGCCGAGCAGCTGTTGGGTGGGCTCCAGAGTGCCAGTCGTGAAGGTCGCCGGCAAGCCCTGAAGCACCTTGTCCCATTAGCATCAGATATGACTTTTGCCCAGGAGGTCATCAGCCGTGATGGGCTTCAGAGACTAGGCACAATCATTGAAGATGGGGATGAGTGAGCACAGGGCTGTGGTGGGCTGGGGGAACATGATGGGGCCTGGGCTCCTGGTCTGGTCCTGCTCAGCCCCAGATGTGTCCTCCCAGCCTAGGGGAGGTGCTGGCCCTCGGGCTGAGGGCCTTCTTGGAGCTCATGGAGCATGGCGTGGTATCCTGGGAGACACTCAGCATCCCCTTTGTCAGGAAGGTGAGTAGGCTTTTTTTTTTTTTTTTTGAGTCAAGGTCTCGCTTTGTAGTTCAGGTTGGCCCTGAACTCACTATGTAGCCCAGACTGGCCTCAAACTCACAACAATCCTCCTGCCTCTGCCTCCCGAGTGTTGGGATTACAGGCATGAGCCACTACACCCAGCATTGTGGTGTGTGGTACTGGGGATCAAACTTGGGTCCTTGCCCTTGCCAGGCAGATACTGGAACCACTGAGCTAAATCCCCGGGCCCAGTGGGTGGGGGCAGTAGGGCAGTGTAGGGTCTGACTTTCCATGCTGGCAAGGCGGGGACAACCCCCTTTTGCTCTTACAGGTGGTGTGCTATGTGAACATGAACCTAATGGATGCCTCAGTGCAGCCCCTGGCACTCCGGCTGCTGGAGAGTGTGACCTTGAGCAGCCCTGCCCTGGGCCAGGTGGTCAAGAGTGAAGTGCCCCTGGATAGGCTGCTAGTGCACCTGCAGGTGTAAGCCTCTGGGGTGGGGTACAGGTGAGAAGGCAAGGGTGGACCCTGGATGTTCCGTTGACTCCCATCCAACTCTTTCCATAGGATGAACCAGCAGCTGCAAACAAAGGCCATGGCATTGTTGACAGCCTTGCTGCAGGGAGCCAGCCACGCTGAACGTAAGGTGAGTCCCAATTCAGTGACTGGATGGGAAGATGATGGGGATTCTGTTTCACTCTGGGGCTAGTCATCTAAGTCCCTTTCCCACCCACCTCAGCACATGCTTGACTACCTGTGGCAAAAGAACCTTCGTCAATTCATCTACAAGGTAGGAAGGGCCAGCCCAGGGAGATCCCCCCCACCGCACTTTCTCAGTGAGCCCACAGCCTGCCTGTCTTCCAGAACATCATCCACAGTGCGGCACCACTGGGTGACGAGATGGCCCATCATCTGTACGTACTGCAGGCCCTGACACTGGGGCTTTTGGAGCCGCGCATGCGGACACCAGTTGACCCCTACAGCCAAGTATGTCTTTAGTGGGGACACAGGATGAGGGTGGCTTGGACTTGGCTTTGAATCTGTGACCTTTCATGTGCATGAGGTACTGGGGACTGAACACAGGGCTTGCACGTGAGCCAGTGCTGTACCACTTAAATACACCCTCATCTCCAATATATGATCCTGACACCCTCTCCCTTCTCAACCAATGAACCCCAGGAACAGCGAGACCAGCTGCAGGCCCTGCGCCAGGCTGCCTTTGAGTCAGAGGGAGAGTCCCTGGGCACTGGGCTGAGTGCCGACCGTCGCCGTTCCCTCTGTGCCCGAGAGTTCCGCAAACTGGGCTTCTCTGTGAGTGACCCCTACCCAAGTGCCCCGCAGTCCTTCAGGCTGCAGTTCTTCTGGGAGCTGCAGCCCTTCCTGAGCTGCCTGCACTCCTGCCCTCCAGAACAGCAACCCTGCCCAGGACCTGGAACGCGTGCCCCCCGGCCTGCTGGCCCTGGACAACATGCTCTACTTCTCCAGACAAGCACCTAGCGCGTACAGCCGGGTCAGTGACGGGCAGGGGGGACAGCAGCACCCCCCCCCCGGGCTGGTCCCCTTGCCTTTAGCTGAGACTCAGCGCCATTCTCTGCTCCTGCAACCCCAGTTTGTATTGGAGAACAGCAGCCGGGAAGACAAGCATGAGTGCCCCTTTGCCCGGAGCAGCATCCAGCTGACTCTGCTGCTATGCGAGCTGCTCCATGTTGGGGAGCCTTGTGAGTGGGGCTGGGCACAGTGTGTCCAGGGGCAGGGGACGGAAGGGCAGAGAGGGCCAGGGGCTGCACACACTTTCTCCCTGAGCCCCTCCTGCCCCCCCACTCCAGGCTCTGAGACAGCCCAGGACTTCTCACCCATGTTCTTCGGCCAAGACCAGAGCTTCCATGAGCTCTTCTGTGTGGCCATCCAGCTGTTGAATAAGACCTGGAAGGAGATGCGGGCCACACAGGAGGATTTTGACAAGGTGGGTGGGGGAGGCAGGGCAGAGGGCTGTTCTGGAAAATAGGCCCAGAGCTCAGGCCCTGTGCTGAGCTTGAGGTGGCTCCAGGTCATGCAGGTGGTGCGGGAGCAGCTGGCCCGCACACTGGCCCTGAAGCCCACTTCCCTGGAGCTCTTCCGGACCAAGGTGAATGCACTCACCTATGGGGAGGTGCTACGCCTCCGGCAGACAGAGCGGCTGCACCAGGAGGGCACGCTGGCTCCTCCCATACTGTGAGTAGCCGGGCTAGGTCCACAGTCCTAGTTTAACCTTCCCAAGTGCCCAGGGGGCCATGTCCCAGGTCATTTCTGGTTCGTGACTCCCCACCTCCCATCTAGGGAGCTACGGGAGAAGCTGAAGCCAGAGCTCCTGGGTCTGATCCGCCAGCAGCGTTTGCTGCGCCTCTGTGAGGGGACACTTTTCCACAAGATCAGCAGCCGGAGACGCCAAGGTCTGAGTGGGCTAAGGAGGGACAGGGTGTGTCTGGGATGAAATAAGGCCCTTCTGATCACTGGTCCTTCTTGCCCACTCCCCACAGACAAGCTGTGGTTCTGCTGCCTATCCCCCAACCACAAGGTGCTTCAGTATGGTGATGTAGAGGAAGGCACTGGCCCACCCACCCCAGAGAGCCTGCCTGAGCAGCGTAAGACAGGCAGGGCCAGGGGTTTGACACATCAGACATCCCATGCCCTGGGGCTGCTGAGGGCCCCAGTGGTCAGACCAGTCTTCTTCCTGCAGTCCCTGTGGCCGACATCAGAGCACTTCTCACAGGCAAGGACTGCCCCCATGTCAGGGAGAAGAGCTCCGGGAAGCAGAACAAGGTGAGTACAGTGGGTCAGGGGCTTCTTCCTGCCTGCCCCATTCCCTACTAAAGTCTTGCTTGCCTAGGACCTCTGTGAGTTGGCTTTCTCCATCAGCTATGACCGTGGTGAGGAAGAGGCCTATCTCAACTTCATTGCCCCCTCCAAAAGGGATGTAAGTGGCAGGGCCAGGCTGAGTTGGGCAGCTGACTGGGGGCACAGATGGGCAGGCCCTCACTGACTTGACCCGTCTGTCCCCAGTTCAATCTATGGACAGATGGGCTGAGTGCCCTGCTGGGTAGCCCCATGGGCAGCGAGCAGACCCGGCTGGATCTAGAGCAGCTGCTGACCATGGAGACCAAGTTGCGGCTGTTGGAGCTGGAAAATGTGCCCATCCCTGACCAGCCACCACCTGTGCCCCCACCTCCCACCAACTTCAACTTCTGCTATGACTGCATCATCACTGAACCTTGACCGAGAAGTTGGCCAAAGCTGACAGCTGCTGTTGCTACTAAGCAGCCACAAAAGGTGGAAGGCAGAGAAGCACAGGCACCCTGAACAGCAAAGGCTACAGCAGAAATAAAGTCTGCTTGGCTCTTTAGGTACTGTGTTAAGCCAGTTCTGAACCTTGTGGGCCAATCCTGAAACAGATGGAGACTGTCATCCCTTTCTGTCTTCAAACTTAGCTAATTAATGAAATAAGACATTGGCAAGATCACAAACTTGGCAACTACTTTGAGGCCCTGGTGTTCTGGGGGAAGTGGGGCCAGGCTGGAACTGTTGCCCTCTTCCAAGATGAGTTCTCAGCCTCATTTAGTGCTGGGCCTGCAGAGAGGGGTGAACTATGGTTGGAGGGCACCAGATCGGACAGAAGTAGCAGGGTAGGAGGCAGTGCCCCAAAGGGATCCCTTCCTGGCTTGGCACTGATAATCTGCGAGCCATGCTCTCAGAAGGCTTCCAACATTCTGAATTCAGTCCTTATCCCTGCTCAGCAATGGCTTATGTCCTCTTTAAAGCTTGAAGGCTTCTGGAGAGAGAATCCAGAGGCAGTCCTCCTGCCTCTGCCTTCCAAGTGCTATAAAGGAAGAGACTTACATGGCCTGCTCTCTGCTGAAGAGCAAGTTATAGATTCCCAAAGGCATCCCTAGCCTAGTGAGAACATTTGGGGTGATGCTGACCAGTCGGAATTCTATGCAGGAACCCGTGTGTTCTGATAAACCTAACTCAAGAGTGTGGATGAGTTGGAGGCCACAGATAGCCAGAGCCCCTGAGGACAGAAGTGGCAAGGGATGTTTGGCTCAGCTGGAGGTCAGGCTGTGATCACAGAACTTAAGTCCCCGAGGCAAAGAAGACCACATGGCCCAGAAGACTCTCAGGGCAGGTTGAAAGCTCCCCCTAATACTCACTACTTCCCAGTTGCTCCTCAAATATGGTTTAAGTGTTAACCATTGAAGTTTTACCTTGAAAGGTGATGAAATGGAACCTATCTGGAGATTACGCTGGGGTAGCACTTGCTCCTTATCTCTCACTTATACTTCTGATCCTCAGCATCCAGCTTCCCAGACTTCTCAAGAACAGCCTGCTACTGAGTTCCAAGTGGAAATCAGGGGCAGCAATCCCAGAATGCTATTGGTGCCAGTACTGGCACTTCCTCCTTCTTAATGTCTCTAGTTCCTTGTCCATGCCATTGTCTTTGTAACTACTTGATTTAGAGCCTTTACTCCTTTTTTTTTTTTTTTTTTCCTGGAGACAAGGTCTAGCTTCAGGCTGGCTGTGAGCTCACTATGTCGTCCAGGCAAGCCTCAAACTCCCAGCAATCTTCCTGCCTCTGCCTCCCAAGTGCTGGGATTACAGGCGTGAGCCACCACACCCGGCACTGTGGTATGTGGTAGATTGCTGGTGGGTGTGAGTCACCACACCTGGCATCATTGTATGTGGTTACCAGGGATCAAACTAGGGACCTTGTGCTTGTAAGGCAAGCACCAGAACCACTGAGCTAAATCCTCAGCCCCAGCCTTTACCCTTATTCCTCCAGTCATCTCAATAATGGCCACTCCAGCTGCTTCCTCAAACATAAATTTGGTATGGTTACACACACACACACCTATATTCTTCAGTGTCTTCCTAGGGCCATAGGCGAATGATTTGGGTTACTATGACCGAGCACTATTGTTGAGCTGGATAGGTTGAAAACATTTTGTGATTTAGCCCTTCCACCTGACAGCCTGTGCCCTGCAAAGCTTTTGGTGTTTAGTCCAAGCTGGCATCCTCTGCACACCCCTCCAGTGGCAGTTCTAGCTGCCATGTGCATCCCCCTAGTCCTTTCCGCCTTGATTGCTCCCCTCCCCTCCTACCCATTTTTACTGTCTCTATTCTTTGACCCTATAGGTCAAATTTCTTGGTGACCAGGCCCCAATCACTTGTAATTTGTATACTATACATTCTACATATTGGTCTCTCCAGATGGCCGAAAGGGAACCCAAGAGAGCTTGGGCATCTCTGAATCCCCTCATGGAGCACAGTGCTTAGAGATACCCCCTGAGTACCAGCTAGCCGCTCTTACAACTGATTAGCAGACAGATGGACAGTGTGTGCATATATGGAAAACTAGCTGGACAGCCTTTCTCAGAGCTTCTCTTGAGAAGTCACTGGCACTTCAGGGGGTTGGACTACATGACCTCTAAGGACCTCTCCACCCAGTGACACTTCCCCCTACTCTCTGTCTCTTTCAAGACATCCTCATTGAATCAGATATCATTAATCAGTTCCTTTTGGGATCTGGCTTGAGGCAAAGGCCTTTTCAGGGTGTTGTGCAGGGAAGAACCTCAGAGCCTCTTACTATGTGGAAGAAGGAACTGGGACCTGGTTGAGTTGGGTCAGTGTGGACTAGCTGGGGCCAACACAGGGGCACCAGTGGGGCTCTGGGTCAAGTGAGGAGGGGAGGGGGGGACGCTTTTAGTCTGAGAACTTTAGAGAAGAGGCAAGATCTGGACTTTTTAATCTTGGTTGGGTTCACAGTAAAATTAACTTAACTTGGCTGCTAAAACTTGGTGCTTGTGGGAGCTGGAAGAACACCACAGGCAGCAGATGGAGCACAGGAGGAACCTGCAGCAGCAACACGAAGCTGGCATTTTCAGGGCCCTACGGCAGGGACATTTAGCTGGAAACAGGCTGCTGCCCAGCTGCAGGGCAGGGAGTGCCCTGGGCTCCCTTGAGTTGGTCCCACCCCCGTTCCTAGATAAGAAGTCTGTAGCAGAGCAAGGAAGGAGGCTCTGGGGCAGACTCCAAGTCCAGAACTGTGGGCTGGGGTGGGCTACAGGACTGAAGAAGGCTAAGCCAGAGGGCTGGATACTGACCTGGTCTCAGAGTGTCAGTGTCAGGTCAGCCCCTCCCACGAAGCGAGACTGGACACAAGTCACCTGAGGCAGCTGGGCTTGGAAGCGCCTAACAGCCACCACATCGATACCAGGACACATGGCCACATCCAACACATGGAGCTGCTTGCACACCTGCCTAATGGTATCCAGCGTTCTGTAGGGAGGCCACTGGCTAAGTCCCTGATCCACTGTGGGTCCCCACCCAACCTTGCATTGTGGCTCCACCTGATCTCTATCACCAGACCCACTCACTGCTCTGTGAGCCGACTGCAGCTGGATAGGTTGAGGTGCTGCAGCCTGGGCCAGGACCCAGCTGCCTGGGCCCAACCGTCATCACTGAGGCCGCTGCAGTGACTCAGTGACAAACGCTCCAGGCTAGGGCAGCCCCTGGCCACAGCCACCAAACCGATATCTGTGAGTGCTGGCAACAGGCTCAGTGACAGCTGTCTCAGCTGGGGGAACTGGAGCACCTGCAAGGATGTGGGTAGAGTCAGTAGGTTGAATACGGTACTGGGTTCCAGAACCTGGAGCCCTTGCAGTTTCCCAGTCAGGGGAGTGGCCAGGACCCAAGAAGAAAGGAACATTTTTCCAAGTAAGTGGGACCAGCCCCCACACTCCAGCCTTAGGATTCTTAGCCTCTCCACACCTTGGCCAGACTGGCATCAGTCAGCTTGCTGCAGGCTGTGAGGTCCAGCTCCTGCAAAGCCTGCAGCATGAGCAGGGAGGGGCCCTGCGGCTCAAAAAGTGGGTGCTCAGGGTCCGAAGACTGATGCTCCTGCTCGGGGTGCAGCTGTGGGAAGAAACCCCTGCTCCTCAGTCCTTCCTGAATTTGCCCTTAATTTGCTCCTAGAGCGAGATTAAAGGAGCAGGAAGGCTGGTGAGCCCAGGAACTGCCCCACCCGGCCTGACCAGCAGGATCCTCACCTGGGGACACACTGCAGGTTCCTCAGAGGGCTCCTGCAGCCCCAGAAGCCCCCAATCTCGGAGCTCCTTGCACCAGCCCAGACGCAGAACTGAGAGGTGGGTGAGGTAGGTGCAGATGGCCTGTATGGTCCGATTGGTGAGGGCCATGCAGGAGCATAAGTCTAGCACTCTGAGGCTTGGGGCCAGTGCTGAGATTACAGAGAGAACCAAGGCATCCTAGGAGAGAGGGGGAGAGAAAAGGTTGGAGTGGCAGCTTGTGCCTGTACTACCAGGCTTGGCAGGGGTCACTAGCAATGGGTCTGTCCAAGGTCTCTGTCCTCCAGTGCCACAGGGAGGGCCATAGGACCCAGGGCCCTGTGCTGGTTGTGAAAGTTTGGAGTAGACTGCGTGGGCTGTGGGAGTGGGACAACTGGAGGAGGTTACTGAAAGACAAAGGCCTATGCTATATCTGAGGCAAGAAGGCTATAGGTGAAAATTTCTAAAGCAGCTAGCTGCCTGCCTGCTGCACAGCTGATCTAGCTGAGCCAATGAGATATGCTCCCTCCAGAATTTAAAGCAGAGCTGTGAGGTGGGGATGGTGAGAGCCACCACCTGCCTGGAGAAGGCTTGTGGGAGCAGCAGGCTCTAAGGGCAGAGCAGAAGGAACGTTTTAGAAGATGCAGAGGGGCTGGGTATGGTGGTTCATGCCTGTAATCTCAGCACTCGAAAGGCTGAAGCAGGAGGACTGCTGAGAGCTGAGGCCAGCCTGGGCCACAGAGTGAGCTCAAAGCCAGCCTGAGCTATGAAGCAAGACCCTGTCTAAAAAAAAAAAAAAAAAAAAGATGGAGAAGGGGCTGTAGAGGCACAGAACATAGGGCCAGAGCTCAGCTGAATGATTGGTGGCCAAGAGAAGATGGGATGGGCAGAGAAGAGATGGAGTAAAACAAGGCTGACGTTTTAGGGCAGGTATGCCCTTGGCACAGTGATGGGTGGAAGGAATAATACAAAAAGAAGTGACTGACATTTTTAGACAGAGATGCTGCTCAGTGAGACAGAGTTGAGGCCTGTGAAGTCTTAACTTAAGCCAGAAACTGACCCTTATGCTCCCATATCACATTACCTCCCACAGACTCTGCCAAAACACCTTTCTCACCTTTTTCTTCTACCTTCTCTAGTCTTCCTGCTTCAGTACACTTGTCCTCAGTGCCTCTGATAAGACTGCAGAGGTCACCTGGCACGTGAGGTGCTGGGCCACCTTGCAGGCCAGGCCACCCTTGCTGCCTTGGATCTCCCCCCAATTCAGGGAACTGTGTCAGCACCATCCTCTGTCTAAGCTCCTAGTTAACTACTACTCCTTGGACACAAACACTAGTAGTCCCTGCAGCCAGATGCCCAGCTCCTCCAGCCCTCTCACTGAAAGAAAGGGAGAAGATGGTATGCTCACCTTCAGCGAAGAACAGTAGGCCAGCCTGAGGGTGATCAGTGAGGGTGGCGCTCCATGCACCGAGCCCAGAGTCTGGGCCAGCCCGTGGCCACTCACCAGGCAGCACTCCGCCATGTCCAGGCTCCGCAACTCCCGAAGGCCCCCTAGGGCTGTGCACCCTGTGTCTGTCAGCCGCTGCAGCTTCCCCAGGTTTAGGTGCTGGAGGTGCCGCAGGCTCCGGCTCACAGCCAAAACTGCCCCATCAGTCAGTTCTGAGCAGCCACTGAGGTCCAGAGAGGTAAGGTCTGGCTGTTGGTGGCACAGGGTGGCCACAGCTTCTGTGGAGAGGTCCCGACAACTGTGCAAGCTCAGCTCCTGTAGCTGCAGCCCAGCCACCTGGCCCAGAGCCTGCAAGGCTTCGGATGGCAAGCCAGTGCCACTCAGGTCCAGGCCTCGCAGTCTGCCAGCTCGCTCTTTAATAAATCGCAGCACATTGTGGAAGGAGAGTTTGGAAAAATAGGAGTCCTGCGGACCCTGAGTTATGCCTAGTTGGAAGGTGAGGTGGCAGTAGGCCAAGGACAGTCGCTCCAAGCTGGGGACACAGTTGCAGAGCTGGTTGAAGCTGAGGTCACCCAGGTCTCGCAGGCCAGCAAGATTGAGCTCACAGAGGCCACTCAATGCCTGCCGGACATTCCGTGCTGTCTCAGGCTGAGCCAACAGCATGCCTGATGTGAAGAGGCTATTACAGCCACTTAGGTCAAGACTGCGCAGGGCTGGGCATCCTAGGATCAGCGCCACAAAGGATGCCTCTGTGGGGCTGCCCCCGCTGAGGCACAAGCTCTGCAGGTGCGGGCCCAGGTGGTAGGCAACAGATTGTAGCACCTGCTGTGAGGTAGGTGAGCCATCCAAGTGGGTCAGGCTAATGCAAGTGATGCCCCTGAGGCCCAAGCTCTTGATGGCTGGGAGAGAGGCAGAGGACACTGGGATGTTGTATTGAACATTTGCCTAAAGGGAGCAGTAAACCTGGGGTTAGGGCAAAAAAGGCCCTTCCATGGTAAAGACCCACTCCGATTTCTTGTGCAGTTAAGGGGGATTTAAGTAAGATGTGGAGACGAAGGCTGGATGTGGTGATACATGTCCATGATCTCAGCATTTGGGAGGTCCAGGCAGGAAGACTTCTGTGAGTCTGAGGCCACTCTAGGACATGCAGTGAATTTAATGACAGTGTAAACCTCATAGAAAGACCCTATCTCAAAACAACCATGACAACAAGTGGAAGCCAGGAAAATAAGTCACCCTGGGATCTGAAGGGAGATGCCTATCACGGGTAGGCAGGAAGGTTGGCAAAGCACAGGCCCGGATGCCTCAGAAGGGACAGGGTCAGAGTGGGGAGTCAGCCTGGTGAAAACAGGGCCTCCCTCCCGGTGGTGTGACCTGAAAGGAGGCCCAGTGCAGCCTTCCTAAGATGGGAGGACCCAGTGTGCTGGACCCACGCCTGAGACTCTCAGAAGGACCTGAGATCCGTATACTTGGTCTCCTACTCCAGGAATTTGGCCTTGGCTAAGCATCTGGCATCTCCTGCTTTCTGTTGTTTCCTAAAGACAACAAGAAGAAGTAAAGCCGGTGCCACTCACTACAACCCTCGGTGGCACAGATGCCACATTGGGGTAGGCAGAGAAGCCTAGGTTCCCTGGTAGCGTGAGTGTCTCAAGCACATGAATGTTTGCAAATATGGATTCTCTGTGTAAGCAAAAGTGTGTGTGTGTGTGTGTGTGTGTGTGTGTGTGTGTGTGTGTGTGTGTGTATACTAATGGAGTTCCCTCAAATTGGGGCCTGAGGATCCCTCTAGCACATCTCTGAAGGGGACAAATATCTACGCAAATAAAGAAGGAGAAGCCTCCCATTTCAGTGGACAAGATGTAACAGAACAAGTCTCAGAGGTGCCAAGGTAGTTGAACTCTGATGGAGAGGGTTTGGGAGCAAGAAAAGGGGTGTGTGGGACTCTGGAGTCAAACTCAGAGCAAAGTTACAGGAATAAGCTGACTTGTGAAGGAGTCTGGGACCCCCGTGCTACAAGAGGTAGAACCTTCTCAGATCTCAGACCAGAGGGAGTCAAGAGGAAGTCAATTCGTGCAGAATAGGTTTGTGGGGAAAGGAGGAGAGGGCCTGGATTCTAAAATTCTAGCTTGTTTCCCAACCCCCTGCTCAGGTTGCCAGTAAGTGGTACTCAAACAAGGCTCTGTTTTAGTATCATCACGGTTCTGATGCAGGAAATCCAGCTCCCCAAATACCTATCTTGTCAGTAACTCCAAAAAGGACCACTGTTTCCTGCTCACATCCCACAGAACAGGACCAAAAAGGAATGAGAAGGGTAGAAGCAATAGACCAGACAGGCTTCGGCAAAGCCTAGTCAACAGGGTTCTCTCAAGAAGCATGGGATGCATTCTTAGGTGTGAGTTGTGTGCCTGGCAGAGAGGCTGTCACGCTGGGAAGTGTGTGTGGGAGATGGACCCAGCTCATGGTCTCTGTCACAGCAAACAGGTGTCAGCCCGATTCCCCCTCCAGACCCAACTTTGGATTGTTGTCCTTGCCCAGTGAGAGGAGCACTCACCACAGATTCTCTTGTGGTGAGGCTTTGGGTCTAAGAGCCTGGTCCCCGCCTCAGATTTAAGGAGAGCTGGAGAAGACCCCAGTGTGGGATGGGGCTGGAGAGAGAGAGGAAATGATCAGAGGCAGGTCGCAGAAAGGAAGGGGAAAGCGTGTCTCCAGCCACTGCCAAGTCC
This sequence comes from Petromus typicus, assembly GCA_004026965.1. Taxonomy (NCBI): domain Eukaryota; kingdom Metazoa; phylum Chordata; class Mammalia; order Rodentia; family Petromuridae; genus Petromus; species Petromus typicus. The sequence goes on along the minus strand of PVIR01001052.1, from coordinate 56,164 downwards.
TGCAGAACAGATGAGTCCGTCCGATGCTGAATGAGTGAGGGTGGGAACTGGCAGAGCATGGTGGCCCAGGCGGTGCCCACCCCCACCACTTGTGTGTGACTGAGGAACCCAAGAGCCCTGTAGGCTCCCGTTCTGGCACGGGCACTTGCAGGTACTCCATTTCTTTCCCTTCCTCAAAGCCTAAGACCCGAGAATGGTTTTCCCTCTTCTACTCCCTCCCTATGAACAAAGTGACTGAACAGTCAAGCAAAAGCATATGATAGTCAGAAGCCATAGAAGAAACAGGCAGGGCTGGCCTGGAGGTCAGCCAGGAGACAGCAGCTTGAGACGCCTCTGGCCTCCCCTCATTTTTTGGTGTGTGGGGGCTTCGAGTTTCCAATGATGTAAACAGCCTGCTGTAGCATACATGCCACACACTTACTGCCACTGCTCTACACCATCACCCAGAGGCCTACCCTGCCCCCAAGGTCAGCCTGACTTGGAGGCAGGAGGCCAGATGCACCTCTCTCAGGACATTTATCTCTGTGGGTGCACAGCAGAAGGAAGAAGCGGGAATCCTGGGTTTTAGACTTCCTTAGACCCTAAGAAGATGCTTTTGAAGGCCCAAGAAAGTACTGCAAGAGCACTGCTCTGGCTTCAGATGTCCCATCCACAGGGGGACCGTCTAGCCCCCTGTCCTTCTTTCCCCATACAGCATCTTAGAATCAACCTCAAAATCATTAGGAGACACCTCAAGCCTTCTAAAGACAATAAAAGTCCCTAGAGTGTGGGAGGCCAGTTTTTGTGGTACCTGGTGAAGCCCTGCAGGAGGACAGCAGGCCTTACATGGGCTTGGAGAGCCACCTGGCAGAGCAGGTGCTTTCCTCTTCTTTGTACAGGGATCCAAAGCTAACGTATCTGCTCTCTGCCGGAAGACTGAGGGGAAATGTAGGCCTGGTGCTCAAGGGCATCAGTCCCTGGAGAGGAGCTAAACCGTTAGGCCAGAGAGAGCAGTGAAGAGCAGAACCTGAGCTGTGTTTTTCTCTTGTCCCAAAGGGACCAACCCACAGGCAGAAAATAGGGTCCCGAGGGCACTAGCCAGAGGGGCACGGCTTTTACTTGCATCCTTATTTGAGATATATATATTAAATGAACAGCAGAGGTAGGTCAGGGGGAATAAGAAACCATCGTGTCCAGCATTTTAGCCTGGGCACGAGAGACACAGGTCCTTGCCTGGCTTTGACAGGCCAGTGTCTTCCACAGCATCAGTGCCAGGGCCCATGGCCTTCCACACATGTTCTCAGGGATACAGTGTCAGGGTATGGGCAGGACCCTAGTGCCCAGGTGCCTATGGCCCAGATGTCAGTGCTCTCTGTGCAGCTTATGGATAGCTGAGAAGCCCAGGTCTGTAACAGTGGACTCCGAGACCCAGGTCTAACCCTTGTTTTGTTCCTCTCTCCTTGCTTCTCCTCTATCTCCTATGCCCAGGGGCCTGGATACCCACTGTGCCTCTCCTGCCCTCTCCTTTGTTGGCCTTCACTGCTTCTTCTGAGAGCTTGTCACCCTGCATTCATTGCATTGCTGTGCCCACTCTCCCTGCCCAGACAAGGATGAGGACACCAAATGCCACCTTGGAGTTGGTGCTGGGGACACAGAATTGTGCTGAAGAAGTGGGTCTCCTTTGGCCTGTGCTGCCAGCATGAGCCTCCCCCGCACAGCCTCCCACTACCTTCTCAGGTGTCACACAGTTCTCTCCTAGCCCACCTTTGTCTCCAGCGTGGAGCCTACTGTAGCAGTCCTTCCACCGAGGCTTTTTCAGACATGACCTGTTTTGCTTCAAAAAGAAACTAAAGCTTTCAGCTGAGAACTCTCTTCCCTTCCCCATCTATGTCCAGCTCCCCTGCCCTTTTTGTGGCAAGAAACCCCTTTCTGGCTAAGCTGTCCCCATATCTCCTCCAGGAATTCTGCTTATCACTTTCTGCCTTTCTCCTGCTCCCTCCTTAGAGGCCACAAACAAGAGAGGTGTGTGTGTGTGTGTGTGTGTGTGCGCGCGCGTGTGTGCATGCGCACTCGCGCTTGTGCATGCCCACAGTACTGTGTGTGTCTGTATGTGTTGTGTGCATTTGTGCATGCCCACAGTACTGTGTGTGTCTGTATGTGTTGTGTGCATTTGTGCATGCCCACTGTACTGGGACTGAACCCAGGACCTTCACACCAAGGCACACATCCCCAGCGCCGCCCCCCTTGTTTAATTTAGAGACAGGATTTCACTAAAATCTCTAAATTGCCCAGACTGGGCTTGCACTGCAGTCCTCCAGTCCTGACCTCCCAGAGTACTGAGATTACAGGCATGCACCACCACACTCTGCTCACCACAGAGATTTAAACAGCAATGAAAAATCCCCTTTTAATCTGTAGTCGCTTTCCTCAAACATTCTCCCTTTCCACTCTTACAAGCCTGGGAGGTACAAGGGCACACCCACATCCACTATCTAGCCACCCAAGGGCAGTACCCACCCCCCACACTCCTACCTCCAACCCCTTGCATGCCCCACCATTCACCTCTCCGCCCTGCCACCACAGAACTGCTCATCCCTGGCAACAGCTCCCTATGGGAAGGGTTGCCAACATATGGAGGCTTCTCTTCAACCTCCCAGTGTCTTCTCTGCCGTGCCACCTGTTACGGGAGGTCAACGGCTATTCCCCTTGATGCTACCTTACGGTTCTGAGGCTCAGCTCTTCTTGCTGTCTTTTTATAGTCTGGCCCACTCACTGGTTTCTTTTGAGGCCATCAAAGAGGAGAGACTTCGTCCATAAATGAGTGGGCTGTGACTGGACAGCACAGACAAGCACACACATACACACTCACTGTGTATATATCTTCCATGTGCCTTCTAGGACACTGTACCTCATCCCATGGGGCAATTCTTCCAACTACCTTCTTTTTGATTCACATCATTGTTTTTCTGTTGTTGTTTTTTGAGGCAGGGCCTCACTTTGTAGTTTAGGCTGGCTGTCCCTGAACACACTATGTAGCCCAGGCTGGCCTTGAACTCATACAGATCCTCCTGCCTCTGCCTCTAGAGTGCCGGAATTACAGTGTATACCACCGCGCCAAGCACCACATCATTTTTTTTGAACACCACACTCTAGGTGTCAGCTGCTTCATGGTCCTATCTATAGATAACCCTAATACACCATGCCCAAGTCGGAATTCACCATCTTGCTGGGCATGGTGGTACACCTCCATTGTTCCAGCTACTTAGGTTGAGGGAGGAAGCATTGAAAGTTCAAGCCCAAATTGGGTAACACAGCAAGATACTGACTCAAACCAAAAAATGAGTGGGGATGTCACACAGTGGTAGGGTATCCCTGAGTTTGATATGCAGTACCCCACCACAGAGAGACAGGAGACAGAGAGAGAGAGAGAGAGAGAGAGAGAGAGAGAGAGAGAGAGAAAGAGGAAAAGGGAGATGGAGAAGGGAGGCGGGAGGGGGAGGAGGCGAGGGACAGGAATTACCATTTTACTCCCAACTCTGCTCTCCTAAACTTTCACAAACTTCTAATAACCCTCACTCCCTACATCACCATGATCGAAGTTCCTTCCAACCTACTTTCTTGATTAATTGAATTTTGTCTCTATGCTGCTGCTCCCTGCTTCTATCTAGTTCTGGTCACCTTACTGTCTGCCGGGAACATGTCATAGAGCTTCTTCCTGATTGAGTCTTGGCCTCTAGTTTCTCTGGCTCCGGTCCATTCTTGATCTGATCAGTAGCAAATCTGCCATGCTCATACTCTGTGCACAGGACAGGCTTAGCTTCCTGGCTGGCATTCAAGCCTTTGTCAGACCGTGGTCTGCTTCTTCAGCCCACCTCTTCCCATGCCTGCTCTTTCTTTAGCCTCGCTCTGGGGTCTCTCTCTCTCCCTCCCTCCCTCTGTGTCCTCCCACCCTCACCCCCGTGTGTGAGTGTGTGTGTGTGTGTGTGTGTGTTACTGAAGACGGACAGTCTTGATGCTAGAAAAATGCCACTGAGCTATACCTCCAGTCTTTTTGAGACCTGTTCTGGTTAAGTTTCCCTTGCTGATCTTGAACTTGCAATCTTCCTTCCTCAGCGTCTTCCAAGTCCCATTTCCGACTGTTATCTCATGCTGCTTCGGGGAGGGGGAGAACCCCACTTCTCATCTACTGCTATTTTTTTATGTGGCAAGTATTTATTTCTCTTGAGTCTTCATCTTCATTGAGTCTTTTCTGAATTTTTTTCTCTCCATTCCTAATATACTTTGCAGATTCCAAATATACCCCTTTGCTCACTCTTGTCTCCCTCTTACTGTGAATTGCTGAATGGTGTGTATCCCTCACTTTTACCTCCTCAGAGCCTAGCATAACACTTGGTACAGAAACATCTGAGGATATCTCAAGTAATTTTCCATCTTCCTTCTGCCTTTCGACTGTGCTAAACCTCTCTGCTGAGTCCCTCTTTCCACTTTCCAGAGATATCCTGGCCTCCAAATCCATCAAGTAAAGTGATTACCGAGGAAGGAGATGCTTTGAAGGAATTTCCTCTACGGATCTCTGCAAACAGCTCATTTGCACTGCCACCCTCTGCTTCCTCAGAAGTGACATCTTCATTGTATGCAAGGTTAAGCCTGCACACTGAAGCTTGTCTCCCCCACTCCTTCAGTGGCACCCACAATTTCTGTCCTCCCAATCCACCCATTCATCCCTGCTGTACGGACTCTCCCTTAGTACGTGCCATGTGTGAGACTTCTAATCAAAATCTCTTTGTCAAGCGCACCTCAACCTCTCATTCCTGCCTATTTCCTTTCTCCCATGGGAGAAATCCCTTTCCTCAACCCACTTGGTGTTTTCCCAGATGCCAGATGTCACTGAACCCACCAGTGGCCTCCCTGGGTAAAACATATTATGGGCACATATTACACTGTTTACTTTGCCGGACTCTTTATGGGCTATGACACCATTAATCATCCAATCGATCCTTTAAATGCTCTCCTGCCTCGATCTCCTGTGCCCTCCCTCTCTGGAATCGCCTCAGCCCCTCTATAGATGACTCTTTCTTTCTATTGCACCTTATACTGGTATCCTCCCTTAGGCCAGTTTCGGTGGCCTCTCTGGGGGCGGTGTATTACTCCATCCATTCCTGTGTGTACCTCTGTGTGTGTGTATGCGTGTGTGCACATGCGCACACGCGCTAGTGTGGGAGACTTGAACCTAGGGGCTTTGTATTGAGCTATATATCATCAGCACTTTTTACTTTTTGTCTTTTGAGACAGGGTCTCTCTTGCAGTTCAGGCTGGCACTGAGCTCAGCCTTGAACTCACAGCGATCCTCCTGCCTCTGCCTTCCGAGTGCTGGGATTACAGGTGTGAGCCGCCACGCCTGACACTATGATACATGGTTCTGATTGCTGGCAGGTGTGAGGCTCCACACCCAGCATTGTTGTATGTGATTACCAGGATCAAAATTGGGCCCTGCACTTGCATGGCAGGTGCGGGAACCACTGAGCTAAATCGCCGGCCCAGCCCTTTTTACTTTTTAAAACAGAGACTTGCTAAGTTGCAAAGTCTAGCCTCAAATGTGTGATCTTCCTGACCTCCAGGAAGATTAGCTAAAGATTTCAGGTATGTGCCACCATGCCTGGCCCACCCATTCTTTAATAAAACCTCAATCTTTATTTATTACCCAGAACTTGCCTTGAATTCAACTAGAAATCCAATTACTACCTGCATTTTCACCATTTACGTATCCTGTAATTTAGATTTTCTTTCTTTCTTTATTTTTTTTTTGTGGTGCCAGGGATTGAGTTCAGGACCTTGCACTTGTCAAGCACACATGGTGCCACTGAGCTATATCTCTAGTCCTGTAACTTAAATTTTCAACAAGTCCAGAATCAAATTCCTTTAGACACTAAGATCACTGACACCAGATAATTCAACTCTGCACTGCAGAGTTCTGTACAGACTAAGATACAAATCACACACCATCGTTCCCCTCACCTAACACTCCCTAAAGGTGATAGAGATCAGGGAAAGCCCAACTCCAGTAGACCTGGCTCATACATATACATTTATATGTGACTGAGAATTCCAACCCAACAGGAAAGGGGAATATTAGACATGAATAGTGCTGAAGTTATTTGAAAACTAACCCTGTTAGCTTCTTAACTCATAACATAAATTAAAGTTTCACTAATAAAAAATAAATTTCACTGATAAAAACTCAAACCATAAGAAAAATATTTTAGCTGTGAACCTAAAACTGCTCTTAAAAGTCTATTTTGAAAAAGAGAAATATGAGTGTATATTTGTCAAATTTCTGAAGAGGCAAGAGATCTTCAAACAACAATATGTGGTCAGGGATTCAGCTCAGTGGTTCCGGTGTCTGCCCAGCAAGTGCAAGGTCCTGAGTTCGATCCCCAGTAATCACATACCACAATACTGGGCGTGATGGCTCACACCTGTAATCCCAGCACTTGAGAGGCAGAGGCAGGAGGATTGCTGTGAGTTTGAGGCTAGCGTGGGCTATATAGTGAGTTTAAGGCCAGTCTAAACTACAATGTGAGACCCTGTCTTAAAAAAAAAAGCCAACAGTGGGAGATATAAAAAAAAAGAAAAAGCATGTTCAACCAGGTATGGTGGTACATGCCTATAATCCCAACACGTGGGAGGCTGAAGCCAGAGGACTGCTATGAGTTTGAGGTCAGCCTGGGTTATTTATATATATATATATATTTTTGTTGTTGTTGTTGTTGTTGTTGTTGTTGTTAGGTTTTTTTCGAGATAGGGTCTTGCCTTGTAGTTCAGGCTGGCCCTGAGCTCAGCCTCAAATTCACATCACAGCAATCCTCCTGCCTCTGTCTCCCTAGTGCTGGGATTACAGGCATGAGCCACCACGCCTGGCACTGTGGTATGTGGTACTGATTGCTGCTGGGGGTGAGTCTCCACACCCAGTATGGTATATGGTCACCAGGGATTGAACCGGGTCCTTGCGCTTGCAAGACAGGTGTTGGAACCACTGAGCTAAATCCTCGGCCCCCAGCCTGGGTTATATATTAAGATGGCAGCCAGCCTGAACTGCACAATAAGACCTTGCCTCAAAAAAATAAATAAATAAATAAAATAAAATAAAAGGCATGTTCAGAGGCAGCAGAGAAATTTAATTTCTGTGTCTCATAAATAAAAACACATATATACCAATCAAATCAAAAGGCAAACATATTAGGAATATATTTCAATAAACATAGAAATAATCTCTTTAATTTATAAAAAAGTTCATACAAATGGGTAAGAAAAATACTGACTTCACTAGTTAAGTGGATAAAGAACAAAAATTCACAAGAGGAAAAAAGTGGTCAGCTAAGGCAAAAACTGTTTAACCTTGCTGATAATCAAAGAAAGCAAAACCAAGAGCTATCATTAAAACTAGCATAGATGTCTACATTCACCTCCCGTCTAGGCTGCTCTCCTCCTCGACAGCCCTCTCAGACCCACCCTCTCCAGTCCACTCTGCGCTGCAGAGTTCTGCACAGACTTCTAAGATACAAATCACACACCATCGTTCTCCTCACCTAACACTCCCTAAAGACGATGGAGATCAGGGAAAGCAACTCTGTCACCTCATACATCTCCATCTTGCAGTGTGGTTCCGTTCTAGTCTCATTTCCCACTTATATCTCAGTTCCAGTTGTTACTAGGACTATTCCACACTGTGGTGCCTTCACTTGTGCTGTTATCCATCCTGGCAGACCAACCTGCACTGTCATCTTGTGCCTTCAGGAGACCTTCCCTGATGCACTGGTCAACCTTCTGTGGATGTCCTTCTTCATCTCCCTGTTGTACCCTTTCATTCCAGTGTCATAGCACTGAGCACATGGTATTGTGATCACTCATATCATTGGTCTTTCTCCTGCATGGACTATGAGCTCCTTACAGGACTACATCATATTCATCTGTATAGCCCCAGCTCTGTACCCACAGCCATTATGTATGCAGGTATAATATATATGAATGGACAAATGAATAGGTGGATAAACAAGCAGAGCCATGAGCAAGGCAAAGTGAGAGATGAGAGAAGGGAAGGTGAGTGGGCACCTTACCTCCCGAAGGGCATTCTGGGCTGCACAGTACCAAGCCCGACTCACGAGGGAGGCCTCTTTCTGATCTGACAGAGGCAGGAAGCTCAGAATATACGTGAGCATCTGAAGGAAAAAGAGGGCATTTGGGGGCTGTTAGAGCTGGGAGGCTTCCAAACTCAGTCCAGCTGGTAGTACTTGGTGTCATCAAGGGCACCAGAGTGTCTCATTCATCTTGCTCCAAAGCTTCATACTCATTGCTCCCTCCAGCCTCCAAGCATCTTTACTGTAAATAAATGTTTATTAACCACTGTCTGGGTGTACCTTTGTGCTAACTGTTAAGAATCAAAGTTCCTCAGGTGAGTGTAGTAGAACACACCTATAACCCCAGCACTCAGGCGGCTGAGGCAAGAGGATCACCCTAAGTTTGAGGCTAAGCTAGGCTACACACCGAGTTCAAGACTAGTCTGGACTATGCAGGGGAACTCTGTCTAAAAATAAAACAAAACAAAAAACCTAAGAATCAACTTCTATTCACTTTGGTAGAAAGTGCCCAGGCCACTGAGGTGAGATAGACCTAATTCAAAACTCTACTTTACCATTTGACTTTTCTGAGCCTGGTTTTCCTTATTGGTAAAATGGTAATTGTAGTGAGATGTAAACAGGCTCCTTTGAGAAGTTACACAGTATATTGTTTTGCATAGATCTAGAACACAGCAAGTCAGCTGCTCCTTTGATTCTATGACGTCCCACCTGTCTTCACATTTTACCTGTCTTCACAGTGCCAGTTCTGGGACCCCACTCTTTCCCCATCTTTTCCACTCCCATCTTGTCTTCTCAGTTGGCTGATAAGACATCATTCCAGCAACACCTATCCTGGGAGCCTCTGGTCCTCCCTCCACTTGTTCTATGAAGCTGGAAGTGCTGAGGTCAGAGGCTCTAACATGAATGCAGAGAGGGGTCAGTTGTGAGGGCAGGAATGATTTGATATTAACTAGTCTTTTCTTCCAGAATTTTCATTCTGAGTCCTTTAACCCAGTTTTCTAGGACTTCACTCAGCACTTACAGTTGCCCTGTTTCTGGATTTTTCTGTGGCTCTTAGATCTTAGACCTAGGTCTTTTGATCTTGTTTACCAAAATAGGAATAGCCAACAATTCAATAGCCTCATGTTGTCCTATTTGCCAAGTGCTAGTCCAGCACTGCCAGTGCCCACTGGGTTCTTCATTCAAACTGTTCACCATCACTTTTTCGGAGGAATGATGCAGGGCTTTGTGCAAGTGCTCTGTCACAGAGTCAAAAGCGACATTCTTAACCCACCACTACTTTAATTTCCACCAAAATTTATACTTTGCCCCTGGTCTAAATATCCCTTTCAATGCCAAGAGTATTATCCCACCTGATCATCCTGGCAATATGTCAGACTCATTCTTCTGTCTCTTATTCCCTTAAACAGGCATGAAATGAGGGGAGGATAAGCTAAACTTATTCAAATCCCAGCTCCACCACATCTTAGCTACATGACTTTAGGGAAGATACTTGACCTCCTGAAGCTTCAGTTCTTGTATGTGTGAAATTTTTTTTAAATCTAGCTATATGGTGACTAGGTGATCTATAAATGGTGGTTGTAATTCTGTTATTAATATTTCTGCCTCTGAAATATCACTACCCTAGTAGCTCAGGTCTTTACCACCCCAGAACTGGATTCCTTCCACAGTCTCTCAGCTGACCTCCTTGCCTCCAAACTCATCCTTGGCGTTGCACTTTTTATACCTGCAGGTTAACTTTCCTAAAGAAACCTTTTGGTTTCAGCACATCTCAATGAAAACCTCCAGAGTTCCCTAGTACTCTCCAGGGAAAATCTCCCTTCCCGGGTCAGCACTGCCAGGCTTCCATGCCTGACTTGGTCTGTTGGCCTCAGAGTTTCCTCAGACTGTCCTCCCTACTGTCCTACAAACACAATATGCCAATTTTGGCCTCTTTCCTAAGATGTCCTTCCTTAAGTTTAATTTCACCAGCTCATTCTGATTTCTCTTTTTCTTTTCAGTTGATGAACATATAGGAGATGCTCAGCCAGAATTTACTGGATGGAATTAAGGACAGACACTTTTTCTATGTCTATTTTCACCAAAGGTTTGCTCAGGGAAGATAAAGCAAATCACTACTAAGAGGACAATGACTGACAGTACAGTTTGGCCAGAGAGGCAAGACATGGGGGAGAGAGAATTGACGGGGACTAGGACTGACCAAGCCTACCTCAGGGCGTGGCAAGGAAACCTTCCTTAATAAGGTAGCGCCCATCCTGTCTCCTAGGCTAAGTAGCTAATCCAAGAGTAAAGGAGGAAGGAAACAAACCTGTCATAACTGGGGTCAGGGGTATGACTCATAAAGCTGAGACATGGGTGGTCTTTGTGGAGGGACTAGAGGAGACAACGGATAAGGATGGAATGGCCATCCCATGACCCCTCTTCCAAGAAGCTAAAAGAGACATGATTGGTCCTTCATGGGATCTACAGAGATGGATGGACACCCTCTAGGGAGAAAAGGAAAGGGATCCCACTGAAGGGGACTCACTGAAGTGGGAGCAGACCTATTTTTGCTAGGAGGGAGTATTTGAGGACAGATCAGAGAATGTCATATCTATCATGGGAAGCAAGAGGGAGCTGACAACCTTTAGGACAAAAGGAACAGAGAAGCCATTCCAAGAAGCTACAGGGAACAAAATCTGGCGTCTCCTAGTCCACAAGAGTACAGCATTCTTGCTCCCCGCTATGCAGAAGGAAAAAACATCTCATGGTGTGAAAGGGGTAGGGTCAGCCATTACGAAGGGGCCTAAGGTCTGGAGATCAAGTCTGTCCTTGGACCACCCTCAGAGTTGATGCGGAGGGAGCAGCCTGTTCTCTACTGTCTGGGAGAAGAAATGTAGCGGCCATCCCAAGGGGCCAAAGGGGATAACATCAGTTACCCTTCCGAGGTGATGGGATGGAGCGGGCATCTTCCAGATGTGAGGGGGAGGGGACAGCCGACTAAGGGAACAGGGTAGGCAGGAGGTCTATCCTTGTGAAGTGATAGGATAGCCATCTCTTAGGGCCAACGGGGAAGAGGATAGTTCCTCAAGCTAAGGGGACAGAGTGGCCCAAAAGCAGGGCCGTTACCCAGACCTTGCAGGTCCCGGGATCCGCCGGGCGGGTCGCTTCCACCAGGCGGGAGTGGCAGGGCAAGTTGACAGCCCCTCCCGAAGCTCGGGACCCCGAGGGCGGGGCCTGTCCAGAGCTAGGCCTGAGGACCGCTTCCTCTCACCTCCAGGGGCAGCGACTCCGCCATCGCATCCCTGCAGTCTCCGCCCCCGCGCAACGCTTTCTGGTAAGTGTAGTCCTACTGGATCTGGAGGCGGGACTTAGGAAGGAAGTGGGTCTTACTTCCGTCCAAGAAACTGACGACTTTGGTCTGTACCGGAAGTGCATGATCTGCCGATGTGGTTCCTACTGACTGTGGTTTCAGTTGCTCTCCCTTGTTTTCCCGGCTGGTTGTTCGCGTCGTATAATGGCGGTAAGGAGGGTGGGGTCTCCATCAGAAAAGCGCTCCGGGATGAGACCGTAAAGCCAGGCGAAGGGCAGCAAGGGATGTTGGGTGGGCCAGAGGGGGGCGCCATCCAGCGGACAGACTGTACTAAAGCAAGCGGGGGTCTGCGGGTGGGCGGGAGATTGGTGTGCAGGACTGTACCAGACCTAGTGTGTATGTGGAGGGAAGAACTTCCAGATCTGAACTACTGTAGCAGAGGCTGTAGAGTCATTTACCATCACTCGAGTGCCCCTGGAGGGGTCACCACCCCAAAGCTGAGCCTTACCAGGGGAGCCAGAAAAGACAGTAGCCTTGGGTTAAGTTTTCTTAGCCAGGAAGAAGCGATCCTAGCTGGAGGTGCTGTGAAGATGGTGTCAGCTCTAGACAGGATGTGTTGGAGGAGGGGTGGACGTCTCAGGGACTGTAAGTCAGGTTTGAGCAATATGAGGACCTGGTTGAGGAGCCAGTGGAACTGAGTGGTGTGGGAAGTGAGGAGGACCATGCTTGAGAAGAAACCTGACTGTATCTCATGTCATCCCACTGAAGCCCAAAGGCAAAGTGGGCACAAGAGGGAAGAAGCAGATATTTGAAGAGAATAGAGAGACCTTGAAGTTCTACCTGCGGATCATACTGGGGGCGAATGTAAGTGCCTGCCTCCTTTTTTCTATGCCCACTTTTAGCCCACAACCTTCAGATCTGTTTGGTGTGGAGTAGTAGGTCCAGCCAAGGCCCCAGAAGAGAACGAAAATCAAAAGAGAAATGGTGTGTGGCTTGGGTAGAGTGCTTGCCTAGCATTTTTGAGGATTTAATCCCTCCATCACCAAAAAATCCCCAACCAACCACCATCAAAAATCCCAGAACAAATTAGTACAAATAGAAAGTGCTGATTAGTAAAAACAGGAAAAAAAAAAAAAAAAGCAATGAAGTGGATTTAACAGCCCTTCCCACCCAAATACACAAAGGTTTTATTCTTTGGCTGACTTGGGCAAGTCTAGGTGCTCAGAGCCAGAAAGCAGAAATCTTTTTCCTAACACTGTAAGAAAAACCTGGCTCTTCCTACAACCTGACCTAATTCTTGGTCAGAGTTGGGAGTAGCTTTTGTTCCTCGACCTGATCCTGTGTTTGCTTGCAGGCCATCTACTGCCTTGTGAACTTGGTTTTCTTCTATTCATCTGCCTCATTTTGGGCCTGGGTAAGTGTGTCCATTCTGAGAAGTGGATGAGCGTACAGGGTAAGTGGCTGATTTTTGATATTTGTATTCCTGCTCTGCAGATTGCCCTGGCCTTTAGTTTAGCAGTATATGGGGCCAGCTACCATTCTATGAGCTCAATGGCTCGTGCAACCTTCTCTGAAGATGGGGCCTTGATGGATGGTGGCATGGACCTCAACATGGAGCAGGGCATGGCAGAGTGAGTGTCCCCCACCGCCAGCCCAGGTGAGCGGGTCCCAGGGCTGGGGCGCTGGGGCCCAGAGAGCCCAAGACCCACAGCCTATAACTTGAAGAGAGTGGAAGGGAATGAACAGGCACCCATATACTGGCTTTATAGCCTTCCTTCTATCCATAGGCACCTCAAGGATGTGATCTTGCTGACAGCCATTGTGCAGGTGCTCAGCTGCTTCTCCCTCTACATCTGGTTCTTCTGGCTTCTGGTGCGTGGGCTAGGGTATTCCTAAGAAAGGGCCACTAACCCCATCCTTCATTCTTTGCACTGACTTCAAATTATCTTCTCTTCTAGGCTCCAGGCCGGGCCCTTTACCTCCTGTGGGTGAATGTGTTGGGCCCCTGGTTCACGGCAGAGAGTGGCACCCCAGCACCAGAGCACAATGAAAAACGGCAGCGCCGACAGGAACGGCGGCAGATGAAACGGTTATAGCCACATTGTGGCCACAGGTTGCTGGGTGACTATCAGGCTGCACATCCCCTGTTCCTGGAGCAGTGAGTGGCCTAGTCCATGGCTAAAAGTAGCCCAAGGTAGAGAATCATTGAATAAATGGCTTAGAATGTGGCTAATGGTTGTATGGGTGATGATCAAGGACAAAGCAGAAAGAACTTGTCCTATTGTATACAGACCCAGCCTAGGGTGGGGAAATTGAAAGATGAAAAGAAGAGTTGAGTGTGGTGTCTGGGAGGCTGACATAGGAGGATTGCAAGTTCTGTCTTAGCCTGGACAATTTAGCCTTAACCAAGACTGTCTCAGAAAGGACAAAAGCCCTGGAATCAGTCCACAGTATATCACACACACACAGACACACACGCATGCACAAAAAAAATGAGGAAAAAGGCCCTTGGATTAGCTAAAAATACTTTATTTTGCTCCCTGACTAGAGAGCACACATATATGCATGTATAAACACATGCATACACACACACACACACACATGCACATACACACATGCACACATACCCTAATACTGCCAAAAGCACTGGCCCTTGGGCACAAGGTTCTGGGACCACAATTCTGTTCTGGGCCCTCTTTGCTGTACAGTCTGTTATACTGCAGGTTGGGGTGCAGATGGCCTTCCTGGAGGCAGCACCCTCACACCTCCAGGCCAGGAGCCTTGCTCAGTCCTAGTGCCTGCACCAGGTCATCTCCAAGCCCGCTCTTCAGTGTTCGTCTCACTGCAGAGACAGAATAGGATTGAGGAGTTTGGTGGGGTTAAGATGGTCAGTAGGCTTGTGGGGCATACATACTTACAAGACTTGCGGTTGCCCCTGGAACGCTTCCTTTCCCGAGCAGCTAAGGCTCGAGGACTGTTCTTAGTTACTGACTGCACTAAGAGGTCCATGATCTCATCTGATGTGTCACTGGGTAAACTGGAGCCCGGGGGTTCATCAGGGAGTGCTGTGGTGGGCCCCATTGCTGTTGGCACAGTTGGGGAGCTGCTCTGGACCATGCCTGAGGGAGACCAGGTAGGGAAATCAGGCCAAGGTAGCCTAGGACCTGTTCACCCCAACCCCCCACAACTGTGGGTCCTACCTCTGCTGCGGCGGCCATGTTTAGTGTCCTCCGGCCTGCTGGTCAGCAGACTCGTCATATTGGCATGACTGTCAGCATCACCCCGGCCTGGTCCACTCCCTACAGCCACTGGGACAGATGGACTGCTGGGGACTTCTCCAGCCACACTTGAGAACTTCTCTGTCTGGAGAAGGGACAGGGTGAGCTAGGAGTAGGAAAAGAACCATGAGAGTGGCAGTTGTGACCTGGAAAGGGACCCACCTCAGTGATCATTCGTCCCCGGGTCTTGTTACGTTCACGGTACGTGGCCCGCTTCTTCTGCTGCTGCAGTACCCGTTCCCGGCAAGTCCGATACTCAAGTGCAAACTCTCGCAGAATGTGGCAGAATTGCATGATGCGTACTTCACGGGCTGTCTGTGCAGTGTAGCCCAAGTAGAGCAAGAAGGCATGGAATCTAGGCAGGTCGGAATGGAAGGGATGTGGGCCCCTACTTGGTGTCTGAAGGATGGTGGTGGCAGTCCGACATCTCCCTTCCCCACACTCCTA
The DNA here is from genome assembly GCA_004026965.1 of Petromus typicus. Lineage (NCBI taxonomy): Eukaryota > Metazoa > Chordata > Mammalia > Rodentia > Petromuridae > Petromus > Petromus typicus. Next base: position 41,033 of record PVIR01001052.1, on the reverse strand, counting down.
CCTGTTGCAGACACGGCGGTGCACTACTTTCAGCATGGCCACACGACGGGCACACTGAGCCAGGAAGTGGGTGAGGCGGGCACGCAGGGCTGGGGCCAGATCATGCTTGGCTAAGCTCCGAAGGCTTTCCTCGGCTGTCCGGCTCCGGCGTTCTAGCTGCCCCAGGTTCTCAGTCAACTGCTCAAAGTCCACCTGGGGAAACAAGTGAGAGGCAGGGCATGGTGGTACTTGCCTTTTATTCCAGCACCTAGGAGCCTGAGGCAGGAGTATTGTAACTTCGAGGCCACCTTGGGCTATAAAACAAGTTCAAGGACAGCTGGACTATGTAGTGAGACCCTCTAAAAACAAAAAAACAAGTATGTGTTATCCTCCCATAAGTTAGACAACTGCCTGAGGCTACTTCCGTGACAGCCTGCCTCAGCCTTAGGGACATGGCTGAGATTGGCCTATTCTCTAAAACTTCATGGTCTAATGCAAGAGACATACAAATCTAACTGATCTGCAAAGAGCAGACAAGGCTTCTTGGAGGAAGACAGTAGGTATGGCCAGAATGAGAAAGGAGAGAATGTTTCTAGTGCAGGACATAGCTCACACACCTGGAGCCTGAGCATACCAGCACAGCAGCCCAGACAGGGAGCAGGAACCAGACCCAGAAAGCAGTGCATAGTGTGCCATGGCCAGTGCCAGTCAGACCTCTGGTTGATGCTAACCTTGGCACAGCGGGTTAGGGCAGGGATCTCCGAGTAGAGGTCGGAGGAATCGGGCTGGGTCTGGAGTACTAGGCAGCAGAGATGGTACAGCAGTGACTGCCGGCGCACCGTGTCCTTCACCTCTGACACTTTTTCCAGGTAGCTCAATTCAAAGCCGCTGCTCTGAAAGGACCCTGTCTGAGTCTGGGCCTGGATCGCTCCAGAGCCCTGACCCCCAGCCCAAATGTGCCTCACTCACCTGAGACCCATTGAGGAAGTTGCCCACAGCCAGCAGGGTAGCCAGGATGCAGCGGAAGGTGGTATTCTGCACCAACTGTTCCATGCCCACTTTTAGGTCAAAGAGTGGCTCTGCAATTTCCTGGTGTGGGGAACCAGGGGCTCTCAGACTGTATGGTTGCTACTGTTTGCCCATCCCCACTCACTCCATGACCCAGATACCCGCTCCATGCCGTCATAGTCCAGCTTGAAGGCCCAGAGTTGTAGACGGGCAGCCAGGCCCCCAATGGAGGCGAGAGTCATCAGGAAATTCTCAGCTGGGCCCAGGGGCACATCAGGGTTGGCTAGCTGGGCTTCCTCAATCTTCTGCTTTTCCTCCTCCGTGGGCATCATGGTCAGTAGCTTCTGAGGATGCAGCCATCACCCCACAGAGCCCTCAGTTGTGGCCTGAGGTCTTTGGCCCTGACTGCTCCTCAGGACATCTGGGAGAGCCTGAGGGCCTGATGAATATCCTGTGAAGCCCACGCTCACTACTGGAAGGACTGGAAATGCCCACCGAGGAGGGGAGAGAGCCAGATCCTCTACCTCCCTCCATACACAGGGTGTCCCCGTAGGGAAAAGGAATGGGATGTAATTAGAACCTAAGCTCAGCCCAGCCATAGTTCCAGTTGTACAGTAGGGTTGTTCCCGACATAATCCCTACCTCAATGCCATCCTTGCTGACAGCAAATTCATCAAAGTTGAGTAGGGCAGCCTTAATAACATGCACCGGCGGCAGAGTGGTTAGGCCGATGTTGATAGCATTGCTGCGCTTGGGGTCCAGCACGACGGTCATTGTGCGGCGGCCCTCGCCAGCTTTCTGCAAGATTTGAAGCAGGGCTGTGTAAGATGGGGGAGGGGTCAGCCAGGGCAACGATCTCCTGAGAGGGCATCCCAGGTCCTCCTCTAAGGGCCTAATGACTCCACCGCTGGCAACTTGGGACATGTAGGGGACTGGGATAAGCCGAGATTCTCGTGCGGGCACAAGGACTGAGCCGTTTTGTTTTGAGACAGGGTCTCAGTAGTTTAGGCTGACTTTGAATTCCCAGCGGTCTTTTTGCCTCAGCCTCCCACGTGCTGGGATTATAGGCCTGAGCCACAACACCCAGTTCCCAGTGCTTTGTTGAGAGCCTCAAAGCCCTCTCAGTCCTCGGCCTCTGTTTCCTCATATGTACAATGAGGGGCCAGTTTGAATAGTTCTGCCCTCTGAGCTCCGGTTCCTCCTGCCTCTGGTGGGTTTACCTTGGAAGGTAGCACATCTTTGGCTCGGGACTCAAAGAGGTGTTCCAGGCGTGCTGTGTCTACTGAAACAGGCTCCAAGGAGGCCCACAGGGTGGGGGAGGGCCCAAAGTGGCTTCCCGAGCTTGTATGGCCTCCGGCTAACTTCAGCTCCCTCCAGAAGAGTTTTACTGTCTTCCTCTTGGTGGGGAGGGGTGGGCCATCAAGTGCTGAGGAGGGAAGTGGGGCAGCCAGGGGTGGAGGCGGTGGGCAGGGGCCTTTCATGGGTGGAGGAAGTGGGGGTGGAGGAGGTGGAGGGCCTCCAGATTGCAGGGGCAGCAGGGGTGGTGGGGGTGGGATTCCTTTTCCAGTCTCCACAGACTCTACAGTCAACATGTCCTGGTCTTCCTCCTCCCCGAGATCTGAGAAGTCCAGGTCCCCAATGCAGAGTTTGGATACGCGGGGAGGGATCTCTGGTACAGGCTCAGCCTTGGGACTTAGTGGTGCTAATGGCTCCTTGGGCTCTGGCTCAAGGCTTCGCTGGGCCCGAAGCAGGATTCTCGGAACAGCACTCTGGGTTGTTCTGGGCACAGGGGCAGGCTCTGGGGAGTCCTGCATTTCCTGCATGCCTTAAAAAAAAAAGAAAGCAACTGTCAGCATCATTCCCGCTATGAGCAACAGGGTGTATTCTGATTCTGTCTGTCTGCCTACTTACCTGGGCGTCCATCAGCCTCATCTGGTGCAGCCCCTCCCAGTGTCTCTGCCCGGCCCTGGGCCAGCGCAGCCTGCTTCTCTGTTTCTGCTGCAGCCATATTCTCCAGAAACCGGGCTCTGAGGGAAGGCTCTGAGGTTAGTGACAGTATCTGTCACATGTGAAGCTGGGGGAGATGCACATGCCTTTCTGGGCTCCTGGATGCCATTCCCAATTGCAGGCACACACAGCCACAGGCCATAGTCCATGCACTGCCCCCTCCTCCCGATGGCCAGGCCCTCTTCAGTCCTCCATCTGGGAACAGTTACAGCCAACCTAGCATTCTAGGTTGAAGTATAGAGGAAAAAAGTTCTACTTAACATCTAACTTAAATCTTGCTGCTGCTCACGCTGGGTTTTGTTTTTGTTTTTGTTTTCTGTCTTGACTCTAGACAATAACCTTTGTAGTAGGTGAAAGGGACAGCTATTTCATTAGGGACATCAAGATGTCCCTCCTTGGCATATCTGGGCCATGTCTAGAAAAGGGTTTGGTAAATGGTGACACTCAGTTTATATTGAAATAATGGTGATCCAGTATCTCTTTTTCTGGCACCTCTGGCCTCTGTGTATCCTCAGTCATTGCTCTTCCTTCAGCCTTAGGTTGCTCCTCTACCCACGAAACACATAGCACCCCACATCTGCTCCCTGCCCTACTCCCAGGCTGAGTATGTACCCCCAATTTGGTTTAAGCTGCAAAGACATCACTGTTGAAGCACAGAATCATCTATGACCCCAGGGACCTGCTCTTCCAGTGCTTATTCTCTGGGTCACTTAGGAGGCATAAGCAGGGGCAGGGGGAATGGGATCCTAGGTCCTTCAGCTCAGGCTGCAAGGGGCATGGGGAAGCCCCTGATGGGGAAGCAGTATTGAAGCCCTCAGCACATGGCAGGTCTTGCAGGCTGGCTGCTGTACTTACTCTAGCCTGGCCTGCCCGGTAGGGGGCTGGGGGACTGGTGGGCTCTCTGGGGCCCTGGTTGAGGGGGATGAGAGGAAGAGATGGTAACTGTGTTGCCAGCTGTACCCCCATACCCCCTTGCCCCCACACAGAGCTGAGCGGTGATAACAGGGTTCCTTCCAAGGCTTGGGGTGGGGAGGGAAGCAGGAGATGGAAACTAGAAGTAGAGGGAAGAGACTGGCATGCAGCAGGGCAGGAAGAGGCAGAAGCAAAGACCAGAACAAGAGTAACAGAAATATAAAAACAGGAAGGAGTGAGACAGACCACAAGAGGCAAAAACAGGTGGAATGTCAGGAGATAAAAAGAAGCCGCAGGAGGGGGGTCCAGACGGTGCTGAACCCCACCACCCAGCAGTCACTTACCAAACAGGAGCAGTTTGGTGAAGTCTGGAAAGAGAGAGAAAGCACGCGTTTGGGCAGAGGAGGCTGAGGGCCCAGGAAAGGGCGACAGGCGGAGATAGGATTCTGGGGCCTGCCGCTATCTTCCTACTTACTTGTAGATACTCCTCTCGCTGGAGCTATCGGAGGGTGCCATGGAAATGGTAGGGAAGAGGTTCATCGAGGTATAGAGACCAGCGGCCAATCCTGCTGGGCTGGAGACAGCACTTGGCAGGGCAAGGTCAGTGGATAAGGCAGGGCCTGTGGGGCTGGAGGAGGGCCCTGTCAGCAGATGAGCCACACTCAGCAGACCCATGACTCCCCTTGACCCAGGTTGGTACTGACCCAGGTTCTGGGGCGCGCACAGGGTAGCCACCCCCCTCTAGCGATCGGCGGCTTCTCTTCCCCTCCTCTGAAGGTTTTCTTCGTTCCCGCCGACCACCTGCAGCTGCAGCTGCTGCGGCTTCCTCCATGTCCCCATCCTCCAACCGGAGGGCACTCTAGCAGAAATGGGCCGGTGTGGTCCCTGAATTAGGTGCATGGGATGGTGGGGAGCTGTACCTCTCCCCTTCATCCTCCTACTGCCAACCCACCTCGTAGAGCATAAGCTGTGTGCGCAGGTCAACATCGGTGCCAGCGGTGCCCAGGTGGCGCTGGACCAGTGCTTCCATGCCCTGCTGCTCTAGTGCGTCTGTAACATCGTAGAAGGTGTCCTGGTCTGGGAGTGCTGCCAGCGTCTGCAGCGTGGAGGGAAGAAGTTAGGGCCAAGGATAGTGACGACTACAGGTCAGGAGCCCCAGCCCACCCTATCTGACACCTACTCCCACCCACACCTTGTTGATGAGAGTGACGGTGTACACCAGTAGCTCTGCATCAGCACCGTTCTTCTCCTCCAGGATGGACATCAGATTGGCCCAGGGGAGAGCACCTGCCACGCAGAAAGAGGAGCAGTCACAATGGGGCAGGTAGGAGAGAGGGCTCTTAGTGGCATGGAGGGAACAAAAGGCTCTGACCTGTGGTGCTGGCCACAGAGTTCACTGCCCGAATAAAAAGTGGTGCATTGCTCTCAGAGTACTCCACAAACACTAGCAGCAGCTTCAGAGCTGTCTTCACCACCAGGCGGGACTGTGGAGAAGTTCACGTGTGAGGGGACTTGGGCCAGACCCTTGCTATTCACTGCAGGGGACAGGGGAGGCCTCTTGGCCTGGACCCAGAGACAAGTCTGGGCAGAAAGATCTTGGGTCCAAGTCCTCTAGGCTTAGAGGGGCTCCAGACTTGTTCTAGCCCATTTTGCAGCAGAGGAAACTAAGGCCTAGACAGAAGCAATGAGAAAAGGATGCATGGCCACTTACCAGGCTGGCACACAGTGTATAAAGCCACTGCACAGTCTCACTGTGGGCCACCACCCCCAGCATCCCGTCCACAAAAAGCATCAGCTGGCCCAGGGCTGGGGACACAGGGATGGGAAGAGGTTAGCGGGGGGCTATGGGGAAAGGGGTCAGGGGGAGGAGTGCGGCTGACCTCGAAGAATGTAGGTCTGGTAGTTTTGATCAGCTGCAGCACCCACTCGAATCAGGCAGTTCAGCCCCTCTGAGTGCACGAATTCAGGCACCAAATCTTTGTCTTCCTAGAGGTACCAGGGGAGGTTTAGGGAGGTGCAGGATGGACACCCGCCCCCAGCCCACGTTCGGGCCTCACCTGGAAGATCTGTTTCAGTGAGAAGAGGGAGCGGCGGAGCTCAGGACCACTGGAGCCATACAACTTTTCTGCAAGGGGTAGGTAGGCATAGAACTCTCACTACGACACAGGTTGCAATACAGTCTACTGGAATACAACCATAATCTCCCACCAAAGATTCCAGTGTTCTCCAACTCTCTGTCCTCCATTCTCTACTCCCACCACCATTGCAGTCTAGCTGTGGTATCATCGCCGGCCCAGAAGGGTGGGAGAGTACATCCTGTCTCCATTCTACTTCACCCAGTCCACCACGGGCCAGAACGAAACTGTGCCAGCTGGGCCTTGTGGAGAGGTAGGGAAGGATGGCGGGACACTGATCCCGCACATACTCACCCAAGATAGCGTTGACCCTCACGGAGAGCTGGGTCCGCAGGATGAGTGTGGGCTTCCGCCCTTTGCTGGAATCAAGAAGCCCCATCAGCCGTTCCCAGCCCATTCCTCAGGTCCTGCCCCACAAAGACCAGGCAGCCAAACATCTCTACCTGCCAACCCTGCTCCTTCCCTCTCAACTACCATTCCAAGGCCCAAAGGTGGAAAGACAGGTGGGTGTGTGCAAACAGGGATCTCAGGTATGTGGCAGATGCCCTCTGACCCTAGATGGAAGGTAACACTGGCCAGGCTTTGGGATTCCCCTGACATAGTTCTCAGGGGCGGCAGGAGGGGATCCATGATCATGGTACACATTGAGTGTCTCTGCTGCTGACACATGAGCCACCTCAGTGGAGACAGGGATGGGGGCCCTTTGGAAAAGGGGGAGGGCTCCCTTGCCCCTGGCTTTTACCTGATCTCTTCATAGAAGCTCTCCAGCATCTCCCGCTGCTCTTCCAAGGACAACTCCAGATCCAGGTAGTATCCTGAAGGAGATACTTGCAGGGCACAGTCTTCCAGCTGGGGGCAGGTAGAACAGCTATGAGGCCTGGTGCTACAGTTTGGATGTCACACGTCCCCAAAGGTCCATATGAAGGGGTAGAACCTCTGTGAGCTGGAGCCTTGCAGGAGGCCTTCTTATACTCAGAGGTGATTATGGGGATCCCCCTCCCCAGTCCAGCCTTTCTCTTTGCTTCCTGGTTCATGAGATACAAGCAATTTGTCGTGCTACACACTCCTACAATGATGTGCCGACCTCACCAGGGGCCAAAAGAGATGGGACCACCCTTGGCCTAATGTGGTGGCATATACCTAAAATTTGGGCCTTCGGGGCTGAGGATATAGCTTAATGGTTCTGGCGCTTGCCTGACAAGTGCAAGGGCCCAGGTTCACTCCCCAGTAACCACATAGAACAGTGCCAGGTATGGTGACTCATGCCCAGCAGCAATCAGTACCACATACCACAGTGCCAGTGGTGGCTCACACCTATAATCCCAGTACTGAGGAGGGAGAGGCAGGAGGATTGCTGAGTTTTAGGCTGAGTTCAGGACCAGCCTGAACTACAAAGCAGACCCTATCTCAAAAAACTTAAAAAAAGAAAGAAAAAAAATCCAGGCATTCTAGGAGGGTGAAGCAGGAGGATCAAAAATTTGAGCCCAATATTCAAAGCGAAATGGAGTGAAGAGGTAAATAATGAGGGGGAAAATAATGAGATTATAATAAAAAACAAAGCTATGTATATAGGGGTGGGGTGGGTAGGGGTTTCGGAAAAAATGAGAATGAAGTTGTTTTACATACTGGTATAAATTCTCATTGTTGAGGGCAATTATGTGTATGTAATGTACCAATAAAGATTTCAATTTAAAAAAAAATAAAAGTTTGAGCCCAGCTTGGGCAACTTAGTGAGACTCTGTCTCAAAATAAAAAAAGCACTGAGAATGTGTCTCAGTGGAAAAACTCTGGGTTGAATCCCTCATATGACAAAAAAGGAGAGGGGACTGTAAGCCAAAATGAAAATTTAACTCTTTCTCTCCTTCCTTCCTTTCTTTCTTGCTGTATAGCTCAGGCTGGCCTCAAACTCATTATATATCCTTTAACTCACAATCCTCCTGCCTCCCCCTTCTGAGTGCAGGGATTACTGGCACATACCATTTTTATCTTTTTTTTTTTTTAGGTTTTTGGAGACAGGGTCTCGCTTTGTGGTTCAGGCTGGCCCTGAGCTCAGCCTCAAACTCACATCACAGCAATCCTCCTGCCTCTGCCTCCCGAGTGCTGGGATTACAGGCGTGAGCCACCACGCCCGGCACTGTGGTATGTGGTACTGGTTGCTGCTGGGTGTGGGTCTCCACACCCAGTAT